>CM068373.1:279009657-279212157 GCA_034769895.1 Magicicada septendecula
TTTCCTTTATTTAAAAACTTTAGGAATTTTTTGTCTGGAATGAAGAATACTACGAAGAAATGTTTCAGATTTAACCATAGTAGTGCACACTTAGTTTTGATATATTTTACTTTCGTGGCTGTACTAGGCACTGTTATATTCTTGGGCGATTACTTCTATTTGGTCGTTAAGAGGGTACCCTAGATTGTCAATATATACCGCAAGAAGTTCAAAAATATTTTAATTCAAGGAGTAAAATTAAAGATTGGAACACTTGATCTAAGAAAAGATGTTCTGGGGTGTCTGAGACCCCAAGATGCTTTAAGGGTTAAATAATCACCAAAAGTCACAAATAATAATGTGATTTTAATTAAAACGTGGCAACAATGAAAAAACAGAATTACGTACAAATACCGTGATGAATGAAAAAATTAAAGTTTTATAGTACGGTATGATATAAAATTAGTATAGTACAGTATAATTTTATACAATTATATATTTTTAAAACAATATTAGTTTTTTCGTATGCAAACTAGCAAAGGATATATTATCACAAAGTATTAAACTAAAACATGTTACTAAAATAAGTTAAACTAAAATAAAAACTAAATCAAAAAACTAAAAAATGTTAAACTAAAATAAGTTTTCTTGGATTTTCAGAAAACCTTTTCAGCACTTCCTTCTCCAATTGCTCCTTTTTTTCTAAAGCAGTTTTTCTGTGGACACTCATTAAGCATAGTCCATTGAGACGCTCCCCTGTCATCGTCGACCTAAGCCAGGTCTTTACTCTCCGCAACGTACTAAACGACCGCTCTACAGTACAAGTGGTGCAAGGCAGAGTAATAGAGATAAGCAGCGCTTTTTTTGTGGCCGGGTAAAAGATTTCAGCCTCTTTTACTAGATCTGCTATTGTCAGTTTTTTTTAGCTGCTCTTTATTGAGTTACTTCTTCTCCCACATAGTGTACCATAATTCAACTTCGGAGGCAACATCTTTTAAGTTATAATAATCTGAGAACTCCTCGACTTTTATTTTAAAGTCTTTCATGGTTATCTCGAGCATAATTAACGGATCAGATGTAGAGACAAAATTGAAAAGGCAGGTGAGTATTCATCTGAAAAACGTGCCTCCAGTGAAGAAACTAATGAATCCAAGTAAGGAATTACCAAGGATCTGTTCCAGTACTCTAAAGGACTGGAAGCTGGAGGATTGGAGCGATGTTTTTGTTTTTGAATAGATCTTGGGACTGTCAATTCCACTCTAACATCTTTGGTAATCTCGTCGACACCATTTACAAGCTCTGTAGTAACTTTCTCTGCATCACTACGATGAGTTGTTATCACTCCAAGGATCCGTTTGATGTGTTTTGAGCATTGGACCAGGTCCAGGGTTTTAAATTGAAGAGCATTTACAACAGGTTCCAATAAGGCAGAATATTTGGCTATCAAGGCAACAGCAACAATAAATTCAGGTTTTGTGGCTGCAGAATGTAATTGAAATGCCTGATTCCTCGTGTTCGAATTTCCTTCTTCCAGTGATAATCTCAACAACCCTTCAACAATTTTTATGAAATGCTCGTTAAAAACTGAAATACTCTTGTATTTTTGGGACCATCGCAACTCACAGAGCATTGGAATGTTCGGGGCGTAGCGTCTTCTCAACACTGACTCTCTGAAGAACCTTATAATATCTTTGATAGTGGCGATGGTGTTGCGTATTTGTGGAACACTATTCAAGTCATTTACAACAAGATTTAATTTGTGTGATGCACAATGAAAGAAGATAGCTTTCTCATACTTATTTCTTATAATTGATTGTACACCTCCATACTTGCCAGCCATAGATGAACATCCATCATAACCCGGACCTACACATTTCTTAGGGTCAAGTCCTTCTTTTTCCAGAAACTTGTCTATCGCTGTTGCAATCGTGATGGCATTGAGGGCAGGAAGTTCCACAAAACCCACAAACTCTTCCCGAACTTGCATTTCTTTTTCATCGAAGAAGCGCAAACCGATAGACAGCTGCTCTTTCCCAGATATATCAGCAGTCTCATCTGCCAGCACGCTAAAGGCAAATGCCTTCTTTGCTTGTTCTATAATGTCATTTTTGATAACAGCTCCGCAGAGATCAATAATTTCATTCTGGATCTGAGGGGACATATATGTTGCATTTTTTCTCATATTAAGGATATCACAGTGACGTTTTAGTTCTTGGTCACCAGCATCGATTCGGAAGTGGATCAGGTCTTGAAATACACCTTCATGCTGCTCATTTCCCCTCAAAGGCAAATCATGGGTACCACAAAATATTATTGTAGAAATTATCGATGCTAAGATTTTTTTGTTTTCTTCTATTAGTATCTTGTGGCCCGATATCACCTGAACGTCGACAGGAATTTCGTCCATAAAGGTTTTGGCTGCACTGACTGCAGCTTTGTGCCAGTGGGTGGAAGCATGACTTTTGCAATTTTCATGTAAATGTTTGTAACGTATGAAAGGAGTTACAATGAACGATCCTAAAACACCCTTCACTGTACCAGGAAGGGGTGGGAACAGCACACAGAATTTGCAAAGTGCGCCTTTCGACCCCTTCGAATATGCTAACCAAGGGGAGTAAGTTTGAAGCCAACCGTGATTAAACTTCCTGCTTGAGAGGCCGACAACTTTAGCAAAGTCATAAGTAGTGGGTGGAACCCAACAGTTTGTCAACAGTTCCTTTTTTTTTTTGGCGCTGTCATCTGAGACGTCCGTCCGATCCACCGACCCAAATCATTCTCACACTCACAGCAGTCTTCAACATCAGGTTTAGGTGACTCGCTGAGTGTTGGAATGGAAGAAGGCCCTGGTTGAAGCTCAACAGGGCAAGGTGCTGGTGAGGTTTTAACTTTCTTCTCGCTTTCACGTTTATCGCTGTCATCTAAATCCCTTTTTTTGCTCCCTAAAATAAAGAAGAGAATTCCCAAATAAAGAAGATCATGCAGGAAAAATTAAACAAATTTATTTTTACATTACCGCATACAGGAAGGTGTGTCCAAATTTCTTTCAGTTTGTTACTTTTCTTTTAATTTTTTATTAAATGAAATAACTTTACATTTTTTCTAAATAAATATAATTTTTCACCGTTTAGACATTTCATCAAGAAGTCGCTAGGGTGGCGCTGCTGATGCCGAAACAAGGCGAATATAATTGAGCCGGTGAGAATGAAAGTGGCGTAAGTCACTTTATGGCTAATTGGAGAAATTTAATGGTTTGTTAAAATTGTTATTGAAAAATCAAATAAAAAGATACTGTAATACTAAAAACTGATCACTGTCTACATGTAAGTGATTAATCTGATTTATAAATATGTATTCTGCATGTTTTTATATACTTTATATATTAAAATTTTATGACTTATTCCACTTTCATTCTCACCGGCTCAATTAACATAGCAGTTTTGAATATGGCGGAAACCAATCAGCAAGTAGGGATGGGTATCGATCGCCAACTTATTAATATTTGATATCGATAAAATATCGAGTCATTAACATCGATATATAAATATTATCGAAGGAAAACCATCGATATATCGGTCATGATTTAAGTTCAAGTTGGAAGTACAGAGATTTATAATTTCCCCCAAGTGAGTCTGTTCCGTCTTTGATTCTGTTTATCTTTTATGTGACTTGGATAGAAATAATGTAAAAAACAAACATCACTTAGACCAATTGTTATTATAAATAGTAAATATCGATACTTGGACACTCATTTAAATGGATGTTGAATAGCTGAGTGGTTCCTAAACTGTTCCGCATAAAAACTCAAAAAAGGTAATTTGAAACTGATTTTAAAATAAAACTACACGAAGTCAACTATTCTCGTATTCAGCTGTCAAGGACATAAACAAGAAAATAAGAAAACATTATCATAAAATAAGAAAAACATCGATAATTGAAAGGACAATATCGATATTTTGATATATCAATATATCGATACCCATCCCTATCAGCAATCTTAAGGCATCAGCACTACTATCCCTAGACTAGACTTATACTCTCATGCTTACTCTGCTACAACCCTGATCACAAGCGTTGTAAAAAAATTATATCCACCATCTTTTTTCAAAAATTTCACAACCCTGGTTATTACGCCAAGTAAGTGAATATTCGCAAAGTGGAACGAGACGAAATGGCCGATTAAAATGTAATTTTTTTTTCTTTTTTTATATCTTGTTATTGCGAGAGGTATTTTGAAATCATAAAATACACATCTGCTTGTAATTAGTGTATCCGAAATTTTAGTTTTGGAAATTGGAAGCGTCCGAATAATCGAAACTTAACCTAACTTTCTTCACTCAGGGAGAGTTCTGTAGTCTTGACTTTTTTGAGACAAAAAAAATAACGTAACCACTATAGGTATAATTATAAATACTATTACGTGACCAATATATTTTAATACTATTCAACGTTGTAGAAATATCCTGAAATTTTAGAAATCGACATAAAAAATTAATGGCTAATTTACCTTTAAAAAACTTTCGTATATCCATTTTACTACTAACTATTGATGTGTCCTGTAGGTACTGTGGATGAAGTGAGGTCTCTGATGAGGTTAGGCTATATTTAAATAAAGACGGAAACTAAAAAGAAGCTTGCAAAGCCGAGTTGAGCTATAACGCGACTGGTCTGTTCATCAGGAAAATGGCGGATGCTTTAAAACTAGGGACTTACAAAAGCGGGAAGTTCAAAACTGTAAATTAACTATGTGTTTCTTTAATTCTTTAAAGTAAAGTAAGGATAACTGTCCATCACTGCTCCTGTTCTAGCACTCCTCGCATGCGTTTTTTATCTACTTTTATTTTCTATTTTTTACTTTGTAACTTGATCTAGGGGGGGGCAGCTGCCCCTCCCTGCCCCCCCTTGGCTACGCCCCTGCAACTAGGTATATGTGTGGTGCATACGGAGTTACATATAACAACATATAATAACATTCCTCTGGGTGCTGCAGGTAATCATTAAAATGCTGTTACTATAAGTTTAATTTATAACTATTTGAAATCAGCGAGTCATTTCTCTCACGAAAATATAAAAAAATATGTATGTGGTTCCCTGTCTGTATGTTTATGTATTCATTCAGTGAACTTTCTTAATTTATTTCAGGTTTAGAGATCTGTTTTCTACAGTACAGTCAGGTTATTTTGCTGTTGCAGATTGCCATGCGGCCTGAGGATGGAAGATCGTGTTCCCTGGCAGCGGTACAGCCTTGCTGCACTCTTCGTAATACTGATTACTGTCACTGTGGTAAGTTTACTTTATGTAAAAGTATCGTTTTGTGTAACTGAAGTTTATGTCTGATTATATACGCAAGCTATGCCTAATTCTAATTACAAAATTTAATCTAGATAACAAAATTTCCACATGTTTTTATAATGCGTGTACTTCTTACGAATGTAGTGTAAATTGATACCTTCAAATATTGTTACGACGGTCTACTGATCGTCGTATGGTACAGTGGGAAACTAAATACAAGACACCATTTAAGTCACTAATCACTAGCTTTAATTATCACAATTAAACAGTTTGTAATCAACAAGATAGTCTCTTACAACAAATCAAATAAAAATTCTTCACACTCAATACTAATGTCAACAAGTCTCGCAAAATTATAAAACACGTAACACTTAGCCACAATACTTCGAACCGCACTGGAATAAATCGCCACTAAAACTGAACTAAGCGCCGTTGACCTCTTGTATTTATACCCCCCGAAATTCCAGAATCATCCGTACTACGTGTCAGTGCTACACTGGAGCGTAATTGCTTGCGCCCTTGACACAATACGCGCGGCTGGCGAATCTGGAACAGTCTGGCTAACGCATGTTGAGATCACGTACGCACACAACATTACAGCCGGATTCCACTGGAATAGCCGAGAAACACGTAGAATGTTGTGTAATGGTGTAATACTTTTCCGCATCAGGCACAATATGTTGGTTACATCAGATGACAGACGCACCAGTAATATAAAATGTAGAATTACACAAGCAGAAGGAGCATTTTTTAAAAGAAAAGGTCTCTTCTGGCGTCTAAAAATGTGTCTCTGGAAAGCAGGAAAATGTTCATGCTCAGAAACGTGAACATTGAGGAAGTTGGAGAGGATTTACCTTAAAGCTTTTGAGATGTGGTTATGGAGAAAAGCCTAATGATGCGGTACAGAAGAGATATGGATGAAAGAAGGATTCTGATTGAAACGTTTGGTCAAAGCAGAAGCAGTATAGTTGGGCACCTGCTACGCCATTCAAATTGGTGCACCACCTTGATCGATGACTGAGGTGCGTACCAGAAGGGGGAGCTGGGTATTACGTGTATACCACCTTCCTTATGTAAATAAATATCGGTATGGAGGACCATTAATTACTTCCATGTTCTAAGATTTATATTTCAAATCATTTACTTGAATTCGGTTACATAATTTCTAAAACAATAGCCCTTACCTTGTAAATCGAGTTTTTTGTTGCCGATAACATAGCACACTTATAAATATCGGTATGGAGAACCATTAATTACTTCCATGTTCTAAGATTTATATTTCAAATCATTTACTTGAATTCGGTTACATAATTTCTAAAACAATGGCCCTTACCTTGTAAATCGAGTTTTTTGTTGCCGATAACATAGCACACTTATAAATATCGGTATGGAGAACCATTAATTACTTCCATGTTCTAAGATTTATATTTATAATCATTTTCGAAATGAAATATTTCAATGAAAGCTACTTCTTTCTTCAGCCTTAACCACAGTACTGTGGTCACTAACGTATACCACCTCACGTTAGCGCACTCGATTTTCACTGATGATGGCTGTCGATGGCACTGTCGAAACGTCTGGTTTTGCAGAAATCATTAGACCACGGTCGAACATCCCGTGAAGGAATTTTAACAACAAACTATTTTATCTTTTATTCTTCGTATTGTTTAAATTAGCAGCCGTTTAAATTAGCAGGTGTTGTTTAAGACCTGAAGATGTCAGTAATGACGAAAAGCTTAGTCGAACAATAAAAAATTATAGCAGTTAGCAAATTCATAAAAGAAATAGTATTTTATCTTTGTTGCCGATAGCGTAGTAGACATATAAAAAAATTATCCCCTCCCTCTTCAACTACGTTTTCATTTATAGATATTTCATCTGCCTTTCTAAAGTGGATTATTATGGCCTTCTTTTGGACATTTTATTTTTCAAAATGAAGGACTTTACAACATAAAGTGAAACATAAAACATAAGGACTTTAAAACATAAAACGTTGCAGGTAAACTACCCCTTCTCCTTAACTGATTTTACCAAAATCAATAGGCCTTGAGTCCTCTACAACTCAGGCACATATGCAAAAAATATTTGATTCTGTTTGAATTTGCGGCAGTTATCGTTCACCATAGAAAAAATTCTACACACAGACGCGCACACACGCACACACACACACACACACACACACACACACACACACACTTTCCGGAAATGACTTTTCTTCATGTTTCGAGGATAGTACAATCAGAATCAGCCCTTATTTCGAACACATTTTTTTCTCTATCACCATACTTCCATTTGCTTACGGAACATGGAAATAAAACACCATCTTCCTTTCCGCTTCTAGGACACTAACCTGGAAGTGTTTGAGATATTGCTTCAGGCTAGGCCTTCAGGACTAGGGCTAGCTTCTGGCTTCTTATCCTTCTTCTACATTAATATTATATAGGTCTAACTTCTTCGCCTGAAAAATCTGTTCTGCAAAGGATGCCACACAAGTCCAGGGGACATTTCTCTAGAAACATCGCTTCGACGATGTTATCCGACAAGATGTCCTCTTGAAAATATCTTCTGCATTGCTCCTCTCTGCCCCAGATGAAGAAGGTGTGATTGATAACGCCGGCAGGTCCCAGCAGTACACGCACTTTTTCGACTCTGCCTTTCTAACATTCTTTAGATGGGACCGAAAATACCTGTGTCCTGTCAGAAATTGGGTAATGTAACAGTCGATCTACCCATGCTTCCTCCCCGCCCACGTCTGCTCCTGTGTGATGAGCCATCACGTCCAACGACCTCGCTCTTCTTGGTCCCCAAGCTCTCTGCCAGCACTCCACCTGGCTTCGTGCTTTTCGGCGTGCAGCTTCACCACTCACCTCCGTCTTCTGTTGGAAGACCACTTTACGCTCCTTGGCGAGAAGGTCGAACGACATTACTCCAGCAATGAACAAGACAGCCGGCTTGAGACCGATGACTTTGGACCTGAGTTACTTCCTTTCTGTAGATCTTACGATCAGTTAGTCTGGCCACACTTCCGCTCCATACATGAGAAAACTGACTGGACAGTCACTGTCAACAGTCTTCTTCTGATTGAGTCCGTGCCGCCAATGTTGGCTATAAGCCGACTAAGTTACAATACTCTCTTTACCTCCTTTAATAATAATAATCATCTTCAAGGATTAAACCAAGGATGGTTTGTTCCCGTCTCAAATAGGCAAACATTACAGCTGGTCACTCCAGCGCTTCCTCGGACGTCCCACACACACCTCTCCGACCCCTCGGCTTATAGTTCCAGAGTTGTTTGGGGATGCGGCAGTCATTCATTCCGCAAAGATGTTCCCACCAATTCAGCCGATACTGGGCGATCCTGTTGAGTATACTCATAATATTCAGTTCTGCAGTATATCTGTGTTTCTTCTAAGATCATGGAGAATATATCCTGCCACGTGCCTGAGAAATTTCATTTCAGGCGTTAGGATGCGACTGGCCTGGCCTTTCGTTAAAGTCTAATTCTCAGGCCCATAAAGAAGTGTGGGAAGAGCCATCACCTTGTAGAATTTTTGGGCGTGTTCCTTTACTTGCTGACTCAAGGGTTCGCCTGGTTCCGCACATAAGGTTGAACTTATGCAACCTATTCACAACGTCGTTACTTGCATTATAAGACACACTGTAGCCCAGGTATTCAAAATTGCTAACTTGTTCCAGGACAGTACTATCTATAACAATTTTTGCCAGTACGGGATCAGTTCCACGAAAAGTCATCACCTTGGTTTTAAGTGTGGATATTTGCAATCCAGAGTCCTTGTCTCCTTTAATGATAATAATATTAACAACAATAAGAATAACTTCAATAATACCGTAAATATTTTTAGGTAATATCGGATTGCATTATAAGTAAACATTTCAAGTTGATGATTACAAGGCTGTAGGTGTCAATAAAAAGAAAAAGTTAGGAGCGTGTAAGGATTCGAACTGAGAAAGGAAGACGGTACTTTTCAGCGGGACAGTTGAGAACTACCAGAATATTATCGTCTGTGACAAAAGTTGCCGGATTGAAAAGCCATTGTACTCATTCCAGCAGACAAGATTGTGCGGTTTATGAGAAGGCAGGCACGCGATTGTACTCGTTCCAGCAGACAAGATTGTGCGGTTTATGAGAAGGCAGGCACGCGAAAATAAAGTGCCCCCCTCCCCGTTTCTTGTCAGTTTCACAAGAAAAGCTATTGGCAGCCCGTTTTATTGAAGCCCTTCTCCGCGACTCTAATAACTTATCGATTCTTTATTTGAGATGAATAAAGTACTTACTGCACACTACGATATGATAGAATGAAAAAAGAAACGTGAAAACATCTCCAAGACGTGGCACAAAAGAAAGAAACATTAAGCACCGTTTTCGACGTAAAAGTTAATGCACGCGTAAATAATAAAGATCAAACGAATCAAGGCAGTTCACGTTGAATTCTGGTAAATGTACCATAACGAAATGTGCCTAAATTTGAAAAAAACGGGCGTTATCTGTCGCTGATTTAATTTTTTTTTTAAGCAACTTTTCAGCTACATCTGCAAGCTACAGCCGTCTTCAGGCAAATAATTCTGAAACATACAAAGTGAAAATTACATAAAAAATTTTTTTATATTTTTAATTGTATTCTATTTTTTCAGTCTGCTACAAGTAGGTAACTTTGTTACACTTGGCAACACTAAGCAAAACGTATGAAGGAAAGCAAAGAAAATAGGTACGTGTTAAGTGGAAGCATTAAGATTTTATTTTCCACATTAAGATTTCGTATGTTTCTAATCAGGTGTTGCAGGAGCTCTTTCGTTGCCATTATTGTCCACAGCCTGTCTCTGTTCACTCTATTAAATGTCTTTCCAAAGTCGATGAAAGCTATGTATGTGGGCAACAGATATTCTCTGTGCTTTTCGATAACCTGGGATATTGTAAAGGTGCAATCAAACATGATCTGCCCTTTCTGAAACCATGCTGGGTTTCAGAGACAAGAGTCTCCATTATTCCAAAAATAGATGCATACAATTTGTAAGACGTGTTAAGCAGGCTGACTTCTCATTACAGGCTCAGCAGCTATTACAGTCATTACAACTGAATTTATCAATACATTATTAATTCTAATAAAATATTGTGTTTATTTAGTGTTTGTTGTTCTCTTTGTTTATTTAAACTTTAACTAAAGTTTTCATTAGCGATTTCTCTGGTATCGATTATTCTGTTTCCACTGTTCCAACACGGGCGATCCGTGCTACCGTTGTAACAATATATTTTATAGCAAGAAACATTCGACAAAGAACAATATACACTACAGTGCCGCCTAAACAATTTCAAGGTTAGCTATCGGTGGTTTAACCGTCGTTAGTTATCTTACGGTCCAAACAAACTCCCATTATACTAACAAACAATTTTAATGTCCGTTAAATTCTTAACGTAGTGGTCGTGGCGTAGTGGTTAGCGTATGGCGCTGCTACGGATTTTGATACGACCGTTCCAACTCGCAAGGTAATGTCAAATCAGCGACAGGTACCCTGCCTAGTATACTACCTAGTTACCCTCCCCAACTATGCCGTTCGGATCCGGCGTTAAACTGTAGGTCCCATATACCTGTGAGAGACTCAGTAAGGCACGCACCGCGGATATATGCGGGGAGGGTACAAACCAGTCGAAAGACTGACGGCCCAATAATAAGTTCTTAACGGATGTTAGTGATACGAGGGTGTAAGTTTTATTAACAAATATGCTGTAACAAATGTGTTTCAGGTTGGCAACGTGCTTATCATAACAGCCGTTCTGACAACTCGTCGTTTGCGCACTGTGACCAACTGTTTCGTCTTGTCTTTGGCAGTTGCTGATTGGCTGGTCGGCATTTTCGTCATGCCCCTAGCAGTCGCCTACATTTTCATGGGTGAGTCAAATAATCATGAACTTGTTTAGCTATTTTCTAGAAACACATAACTATATATAAACTATATTACCAGGTTCATTCAATAATTAAAGAGACAAATAGATATAGAGGAAAAACAGTTTATTTAATCAGGATGACGTTTTGTTTTTTTACTATTCAACATAATTCCCAGCAATATTACTACAGTTGTACCACCTCTGAATAAGCTATTTTGTGCTTGCTGCAAAGAAATCTTTATGTCGATATCGGAGCCATTTTAGGAACTTTCTTTGACCTCGACGTTGTCGTACCACGTAACGCCTCCCTGAGTGGATCCAAACAAGTAAAAATCAGATGGAGCCAAGACTGGTCTAAAGAAAGGATGAGATAGAGTTTCCAAGCTAATTTATTGATAGCGTCACGTGTTAAGTGAGCTGTGTGTGGACGGGCGTTATCATGAAGGGGAATGACGCCTTTGCGCAGGACCCAGGACGTTTCCGTAGGCTTTACTTTATTGATAAACATGTCGGAGTAGTATGCAACGTTTATAGTCCGCTGAGGTTAAAAAAAAAAAAAAAAAAAAAAAAAAAAAAAAAAAAAAAAAAAAAAAACCGGGACTGGCGTTTCATATTCGACTGAGCGTCCAGAACGGAGCTCGTAGTCACTGTTCGATTAGGAACAGAACCAATTTTAAACTGTTCTACCTTCATCTTCTCCTTCTTCTACGTTTTCTTCTTCTTGTTGTTTTTTCTTCTTCTCCTTCCATCAGGGTATAGGCGAATCGCCTGTTCCGGTCCAAAAGTAAGTGCATCCATCTCACCAATGCTTTCTAGTTCTTACTATACAAACTTTCTTAGGCACCCTGCCACATGGCATCCTATTCACATCAGCAATCCATGTCTCTTTGTTTGCTACAGTATTCTCGATCCCGGATATTAAAAATGTTCAACTCTTTTTCGCATGTCTCCATTGTAGAGTCTGTCCCTTAGTGTGCAGCCTTTAACAGATCTCAAGAATCGTAGGCTATATCCAATGCCTGTATCCTACTCATATGTTTTTACGCCGGAACGCAAGTTTCAGAACCATACAATAAGCCATTACATCAAAAACCTTGTATTCCTCAATAACACTCAACGAATTGTGCTGCATATTGACTGAAACCCGACCAACTGATTATCAACATCATGATCAACATGATAAGTGATGTCACAACTAAGATAGTGGAAATGTGAAACCTGCTCTGAACTCATATTATTCAATAAAGTTTTAGTTTTACAAGGCGTATTTGCCGACAAGAAACAGAGTTTTTTGTCACCTGTACGGGAATTTTCATGTTTTAATTCGAACAAACTTGTTATAATTGAATCACCGAACTCTGGAGTCCGCATTCATTGTTTTGGATGATTACTCGATCATCCGCAAACAGGATTATATTCAAGTATGTTCTTTTATTTATTGTTATCTCTAAATTCACTAGGAATTTTCACTTTCTATTTATGTCTTCAGTATAGATATGAAAAAGTGTTGTAGACATGCTACAGCCTTTGGCATTCCCTGGTTAATCTGTTCTGTCAAATCTTTTCCTCTAGGCAATATTGTCTTCAACTGAACGGTTTTCCAGAATGTTTAGTGACGAAGAAATTTCATCGTAATCATAATCATCTTCACAACACGGCATAGGCAAAGTGGTGCCTGTTCAGCTGTTCCGCCTTCAAAGATCCTCCAGCCATCTCTTCCTGTGTCTACCCACACACCTGGGTCCTATAGGTTTTTTGTATTTCCAGACTTGTTTGCCCAGTCTGGAATCTGACATTCTTTCTAAGTGTTCTTTCCACAGGTTTTTTTAAAATCTTTTAATTTTTCATTCAAGTTAAAAACTTGCAACTCTTCTTTTATGGCCTCATTCATGGCCGGCTCTAGTAGAAGGCCGGATTATTAAACGTGGCAACACTGGAACCAGCTGATATTTGAGGCCGATTAGACGATCTCTTAATTTATTTATTTCAATAATCCGTGACAGCAGCGAGGCAAACATCTGCTCCCCGGTACCAGCCGCGAACACCTGGCGGCGAGAGAATCAGGGATCACCAGCCGAGACGTGATACCTGACGTATTCGCAGCGAGCTAATGAGGGATCCCGGTTAGGCCATAAAAAGTGCGCCGCTAGAACTTTTTGGCGCTGAAGGCAGAGTTCTTGTCTGATTGTTTCGAGCGACAGTTCGCTCCCAACCCATCCAAAAACCCGGCCTTCACTGAGCCAATCTGCCGCGAGGTAGAGCGCTTTCTATCGGCCGGTATCACAGTCCAGCCGGAGCCCATCTCGCAGAAGGAGGTCTCTGAGAAGATAGTTCAGCTCAAACCCTGGAAGGCGCCTGGCCCAGACGGAGTTATGAATTCCGCATTCCACCGTCTTCCGGAGCAGGGAAAACGTTTCCTCTCTGAACTGTTCAATGTCTGTCTCAGGCTGGCCTACTTTCCGGGGAAATGGAAAACGGCTACAGTAATAGTGATACCCAAGCCGGGAAAGAATTCTTCTCGCGCGGAAAACCTCAGATCCATCAGCCTCTTGTCCGCGACGTCTAAGGTTTTCGAGCGCCTGATCCAGCGTATGATCCGCGATCATCTCGAAAGACTGGACGTGCTGATCCCCGAACAGTTCGGCTTTCGTGAGCTGCACTCCTCGACTCATCAGTTGATGAGACTCGTGGAATGCATTACCGAGGCTGGCTGCCAGGGCAAACAGACGACCGCGATCTTCCTAGACGTAGAGGAAGCCTTCGACCGCGTGTGGCACGAGGGTGTCCTTTACAAGCTTACGGAAGTCCTTCTTCCAGATTGCTACGTTCATTTGATCGGCAGCTTTCTGCGAGACCGTAGCTTCCGAGTGAGAATAGACCACGCTCTCTCTTCGGAGAGGCATATTACCGCTGGTGTACCTCAAGGCAGTGTACTTGGGCATCTTCTGTTCTCGCTGTTCGTCAACGACACGCCCCGAGTTCCTGGAGTAAGATTGTCGCTGTTCGCGGACGACGCTGCGGCTTTTGCCTCAGAGCCGGACGCAAGTCAAGCTCCAGCGCCAACTCGACGCGTATGTCGGGTGGGCCGATGTCTGGAGAGTTGCTGTCAACGCTTCCAAGAGCGCGGCGGTAATATTCTCGCGTAAACGTAAGCGGCCTCGGCCCTGGACCAGTAGCGTGAAGTACCTCGGGCTCACGTAGACTCCCGACTGACCTGGCGAACCCATACAAAATATATCCGACAATGCGCTTCTGCGCAACTCAGTAGACTTTGGCCCGTGCTATCTTATCCGGCAATGATCCCCCGGCTGGGTAAGCTCATCGACAACTCGTACGTGTTGCCAGTGATTACCTCTGCCTGTCCTGTTTGGGTATACCTTGCTCGATGTCATAGATCAGCGCTCCAGCGCGTTAAAGTCGCGTGTAAAGTCCCCCAGAGGTACTCTTCTCGTCTTTTGAGGAGACGACTCGGTGTCCGCTCTTTTTATGACACCGTGAGACGCCTGGCTCGTAGATTCTATGTTCGATCAGCACGTGTGACCCACAATTCCCTCATTGCCGGGCTTGGTAAATATACTTCGAGGCCAGGTGAGTCTTAGAAGCAACCCTGTATATTAGCCCCGGTGGTATAATCCACCATCGAGAGTTGCTTCAGGTACTCCATTTAATAGGGAAATAATATAAATACTAACTCAAACCGACCCAGTGGCAGGAGTCTTAACTGAGACTCGGGACACTGCACTACTCGCGACTCGCGCCTCGCGCGAGCCGCGCAGCAACCCCCAGTCGTGTGTGGTTTTTGGCTCACTCCATCGCCACGCCATCGGACGCACTTCATCTCCTCTCCTCTATCGGAAGACATCGACGCGGAGCCAGCCGAAAGAAACAGCCGAAGAGTAGAACGGACGTTCTTCGCATTCTTCGCCTTGTAACGAACCAGCAATGGCGTCGCTGGGCCGCCAGCGGACTCTACAAACCGATGCCGAAAGAAGAGGAGGACTGTAGTACGCCACGAACAACGGGCGCAGCTGCCGAACATCTCAGCGCGGCTCGGGCGGAACAAACATCACACCGTTTTCGCCACACGACCCTTTTTAGGGTAACCAAAATAACGAAGAGTTGTACAATTGGCGCCATTTGTCATGTGATAAGCCTTTTTGTCCAGTGACAAATCGCGTCATTTTTAATTGCCGGTTAACAGCAGTTCTATAATTCTCCATTTTTTGCAAATTAAAAGTTTATTATGCAAAACAATATTATATTATTTAAGAAATGTAATAACTAACTCATTCATGTGATACGAATTCAATAATTTGAACAAAATTAATTCATTAGGCTTAACACTAATTCACTAATTTCTTCAACTTAAACGTATAGTACTAAGTGCGCACAGACCTATAATTTAGATTTAACTATAAACAGTCCTACTCATGATTTTAGTAATACTATGAAATTAAATCAAAATTTAACACGTTCACTTTAGCTATTTTAGTACACAATGCTTATAGGCCTCAGATGCAACGTTGCCACGTTTAATATTCCGGCCTTCTACTAGAGCCGGCCATGCCTCATTCTGTATGCGGTCAAGTTTATGACACTTGTTAACTCCTCTTTAGAACGCCATTTCCGAGCCCTGTATTTTACTGCCTTGTTTCTTAGTTGGTGTTCATAATTCACCCCCATAGGACAGTACAGGGACCGCCCTTAACTTTGTAGAAGTTTAATGTTGTATCTCGACGTATCTTGTTTCTAAACGTACGGTGGATTGTCCCACACATCATCTGGAACTGACCTAACCTAACATCAATATCATAATTCCTATCATATCTAATATAATTTTCCAAATAATTTAAATAGCTCATCTGTTCTAGAATTTGATCATTAATCATTATTTTTGTTCTTATTGGTTCATTGCCTCGGAATGCCATTGTCTTTGTGTTTATAGTGGAGATTTTCATATTGTATTGTTTGCAAATCTGATGAAGCGTAAAAACAGATTTTTGCAAATCAGATTTTGTATTTTGAAGTACAAGCAAGTCGTCAGCAAACAAATATCTGTCTCGTGACAACTTAATACCAGGGTTCACCAGATGTTTCACTAAGCAATGTTTTTTTTAAAATATAAATTTTCCCTGTTCGCCTACTAATACATGTTCTTATAAAAAAAAATATATATTATTCCCTACATTCTTATCGTCAACACTTTGTACGTTACCGTCACTCTAGATACTTGTATTGGATTTGTTATGTTGATTGTCGAAGTGCCCAGTTATCTTGTCTTCTTGTTGCAGACACGTGGAAGTTGGGCGAGGTGCTGTGCGAGATCTGGATATCGCTGGACGTGTGCCTGTGTACCGCGTCCATCCTCAGCCTGTGCGCCATCAGCATAGACAGATACTTCGCCGTCACTCAGCCTCTCAACTATTCGAGAAGACGGCGCTCTAAGAAGCTCGCGCTCTTCATGATATTCTTCGTGTGGCTGGGTTCTGTTGCCATCACGTGTCCGCCGATATTCTGGTAAATACTAAACACTACATACACTCTGTTATATATATTAGATGCTAAGTTTAAAAAAAATGATATTTATATGGCTTAATTTATACACAGCTGTTCTTATTATTAACAATAATTCGTTAATAACAATTCATATTATTATTCTAATAATAATTATTAATTCTTTCTTTAACTTTGTAAAAGAAAGACTAAATTAACTTCTTTTATTTAATTCCTTCTGCCTTTAATTGTATAAAATGTAATCAATTTATTTACCAAGCAATAATTTTATACTAATTTCAAACATACACGAACGAATGTAAGTTTTGTTTTTAAATACGGTACCTCAACATGGATGCGGTCACGCCGTTGCGCATGTGCGGCAAGGTTTTTGATTCTCTAGACTTTTTACTGTTTTTGCTTTTTGATTTACTGTGTGAGCTGCGTTGGATGTGTTTACAACGTCGAATAAAATCAAGCGCAAGCGTTTAGAGCTAGTTGTCATTTATTAAAATGTCCATTTCACGAGATTGTCTTTTTCACCTACTTAAGGTTGCGTGAATATAAATTTTCAATAACGTAGGTGTTGTGGAACACCCTTGCCTTAAACCTTTTGTTACTGTAAAGTACCCACACACATTATTTCTAACGGCCTATGTTACTTCTACCGTAAAAGAGTACAGGATCTGATAATATGTTTTCTGTTTCAGGTTTAAAGACGACGAGAAGGACGAGATGAAGTGCGTGTACAACGAGAACAAGGCGTATGTAGTCTTCTCCGCAATGGGTTCGTTCTTCGTGCCGCTGACGGTGATGCTGTACGTGTACGCCAGGATATCGTGCGTGATCGCGCAGAGACACGAGAACCTGGAAGCCATGAACAACGGCACGTCTCACGTCAAATGGCCTTTAAACACGACGGTAAGTGTTAGAGGACTCCAGAATCAATAAATTAATCAAGCAATTATTTTAATTATACAGTAAATATTTACAACAAATGGTATGCGTTTTTCGGTTGAATTCGAAGTCAAAGGAGCCGGACTGCCATAAGGTATACATTGCCGCGTTTCAGCTCAACGTGCAAACGACTATGGTGTGTTACCTCCACTTGATCCTGTGCTCTATAGCAGGGGTCTCCAAACTACGGTCCACGGGCCGGATCCGGTCCGCGAAGGGTCAATGGCCGGCCCGCGGCAACCCGGCCAATGCTACGTGCAGTTTTAAATATATCGTCAAAATATTTCAAACATTATATCGTTTTACTAAATAACTAAACAAGAAATCAGTATAAAATCAAAGTACAGGGGTAACTTGTCAGACGAACACTTGAAATCCATTCTAGTGATAGGAACATCAAGATTTTACCCAAAATGGACAGACATTATATGTCAGAAGCAACTCCACACATCCCATACGTACATAAGAAAGCCAAAAAATAATGTATAAGAAATATCTTTGAATGTTATTTTTTCCTTACTTTTATTTACATTATTTTGAATAAATTTAATTTGTTTTCTTTGGATAAGTCTGCTTAATTTTTATTTAAACACATATTTTATTAATTTGATTATTTTGAAAATTAAAAAAATAAAGATATATATATATATATATATATTTATATTGTTGGCCCGCCTGACTTCCAAGATTTTTCAATTCGGCCCTCAAGTGAAAAAGTTTGGAGGCCCCTGCTCTATAGTATTCTAGCACAAGAGACGCGTGTAGTTGCCCTTGAGCTGTTCAACCACTGTCTATCCATATACATCCTGCGCAAGAGAGACGTTTATCCTCAGCTGCTTGAGATCATTCACCGACTCCAAGGCCGTCCTCTACGCCGCACTCCACCAGAAGACAAATAAGAAATTCAGGATTCTTCCCACACACTGTAATTTTATATAATCTTAGCATCTGAAACTTTTAGAGTAAACCAACGTAAAGTAAAAGCGTTGTAATATATGGTCGGTCAAGCTCTGATTTTAAAATATACCCTACCTTAGCAACTTTTATTCAAATTAAAGTTAATAAGTTTCATGTCATTGTGATTCGCTTTAATGCGTAATTTGTATTCTTAATAAATCTTGTGAAAATGAGACTCTGTGAAGATAGTTTGAAAAGACCCAGTTTTATTATTATTATTATCTCTTGGCACTTTACTGTAATTTAAAAATAATGCTTCAAGAATGTTTTAAACAACTTGCCTCAGTTCGTGTTAAAGTACGTTATTTTTTTAGTTTGGTTAGTTTTATTAGCAGCCATCTTAACCTCAACTTTGTCACTACTTATTGCCACAGTTCTTGACGAGGCCTTTCGGTGACCTGAAGATGGTGGAGACACCGAAAGGCCTCGTCAAGAACAAAGTATTTAGCAGTGTGGCAATAAGTAGTGACACAGTTGCCTATCATCCACCAAAGGCTATGGTGCAATTCCCTCTTAAGTATTCCGAAATCCCCCAAAATTTGATTTCCTGGGTAGGGTGATCACAATACTGGGGTATGGAATAACACCCCAGTTAACGGTGGATCTCGGGAGCTTTATCCAACAATTTTTAAAAAACTAAAGCCATCTGGGCAATTATTGGGATCAAAAAGCTACTGTTATTCTTTTTATAAATACCAAAAGGTTTTCTAGTATGCCTAATCAATAACAAAATTATGAGAAACTTAAAAGCCTGGTTACAGCTGGCCTAACATAATTAGTAGTACATTAGGCCTTATAAAGATAATCTAACTTGATTTTGTAAACGCATTCGTTTTCTTCACTGATTTACGACGCTTGTAAGTGGGTAATTAAGCCCCTGGTTACGCAATTAACCTAAATTTATGTAACTTTTATTTCCAACAAAGGAATATGAAAGGAAAAAGATTAATGGCAGGAAAGGTTTAGTAATAAAATAAAAAAATCTAAATTTTGAAACACAATTTACTTTTGGCATGTATACAGAGAGATACAAAAATCGGCTTGAACCCCCTCCCAAAAAAAATTCCAGTGGTGCGACTTGCACCATTGCACCATGCTGCGGGCACCCCTGACTACAGCCCAACGTGAACCCTGGACTCAGCACCAATCTTCTGGAATGTCTAATATCCTTTGCCGTCTCAGTGTAACCCCTCACATCCATTCTTCTTACATCTTCCAGCACATCATCCAACAATCTTATCCTAGGTCGGCACCTCTTTCTGCTTTTATACACTTGCGCCCTCAGCATATTCTTTGGTATACGCTGATCATCTATCTGCTCTATAGATGACCTAACCATTGTATTCGTTAAGCCTTTACGAATCTTACAATGTCTTTGTGATTCAATAACTCTTCTATCTCCTGTTTATTTCATATTCTCCATTCATCATCTTCTTTAACCGGGCCATAAACACATTGTACAACTTTTCTTTCAAAACTTCTTAGTGTTCCTTGTTCGTGTTTTTATTAATGTCCATGTGTCACCTCCATAATTAACAACCGGTCTGATAAGTGTCTTATATATTTTTACTTTAGTGTTACGACTAATGAGTTTACTTCTCAATAGTGTACTTTTATCATAATATTTCCAACTTCCTATTTGTATCGTGTCATGTATTGACGTGTTTATGGACCCTTCATATATATCATGTTAATGAAGATCTCTTACCAGGTATCTGAACTTATTAACTGCATCAGATAGCTTATCCTCTATCAACAATTATGTAGATTTTTTCCGTTCTGATGTAGAAATCTAAACTGGCTTAGACACTGGCCTACGTTAAGTGATAAAGGAATTTTTCTAAAATTTGTAACAGCTCTGAGGCTACTGATCCCCCTGATACCCTCTCCCGTGTTACGAAAATGAGCAGCAGCTGCAGCACTTTTATCATCCTATTCTGATGCCTGTTATACAGTGTCTACTAATCCCTTCTTCTTCTTCTTCTTCTTCTTCTTCTTCTTCTTCTTCTTCTTCTTCTTCTTCTTCTTCTTTTCTTCTTCTTCTTCTTCTTCTTCTTCTTCTTCTTCTTCTTCTTCTTCTTCTTCTTCTTCTTCTTCTTCTCTTCCTCCTCCTCCTCCTCCTCCTCCTCCTTTCCTCTCAAGACTCATACCTTTCCGACTTCCGCTTCCGCTTTCGTAAGTCTCCCTTGACTCTCTAGGAACACAGGCACAGACTTATATTCTAAATTATAGACAAATTTCGTTTAAATTATACTGTTTTTCAAACTTTCTATAAGATGTTGTGTATACGTGGAGGTGTGACCGTTGACTTCACAGTGAACCATTCAGCTACTTGTAGAGTTATAACAGTCAATCACCGCCTTACTACTTTAATGCACGGTTTCACCGACCTCCGTGAAGTATTTAACAGTCGTTAAATCGTCCGTTTAGGATTTAGCGACAGATAACCCGTTTCAGGAAGCTAGGTTAAAGAAAACGGCCATTAAAATCACCGGTTAAATTAACGGGAGATATTACCCGTTATTACCCGGGGTTCCCGTGACGTAGTCCGTTCGTCTAATATACAAAATATAGGCCTACATGTAGCCCTACGTCTTTGATTGGTTTCAGTGTCAGAATATTTATTTCATCAGTTTTCTGTTCTTTCAGTAAATAATATATTTTATTTCCAATTGTTGCGTACGCGTGAATAAGCTGTTGTGGCAAACAAAAATAGATCAGAGAGAAAATTTTTACGCTTCAATAAAGTAAGTATAACATTCTGCTGTTAATGTACGTTTTTAATGATAGTACTGATAAATTATCCAAAAGAAGACGAAAAACAAATTTCACTGGTAACAGAGACAGGCTTACCGGTTTTGATCATTTGAGTGGATGAAAATTGATGAACGCCTATAAGCGTTGAAAAAAGTTACTCTCAAATTTACTGAGGAATTAAATACACTGGAATATCCTCGATAACATAAATAAAACAAGTTACAGTGAGATATAAAATATACAAATACATTTAAGAAACAGGAACGCCACTTCACAGATAGTTTACAAGTTGTTTTAACTTTTCAGCTTATCTCAAGCAGAATTGGCTGAGATATCATGGTATCACAGTCATGCTGTGTTAACGAGAGTTTTACTAACCAGGTCAAAACGGCTATTAAGAGAACAGCCGTTAAAAATTATATCGCTTGTTAACAAACGCTAACAAAAATAAGGAAGAAAATCAACAGATGTTTTTGAAACGGGGCATAAAACTTGTGTATAGACCGAAAACCTTCATGTGCATGTTCCGTTAATATTGATGTTATTATAACACTAAAAAGTGTGAAACAAACCGAAACCCGAATTTATCAGACACCGAAGTTTTTAATTACAACAATAAAAGTTGTGAAACTCTGGGATATCGTTAAAACACTGTTAGCTGCAACCGCTAAAATTTTATCTTGATTGGAATGAAAGTTTATTTTTTGGCAACATTTAAAAAGTTTAGGCTTGTACGAAGAAGTTAAAAACGAAGCCAACGTTTTTTCTCATTTCAAAGAGAAAGATTCAAAGTAGACAAAGATTGATAAAGTACTCAACGACTTTCAAGAAATAGTTGTGCTCAACGACTTTTAAGAAATAATTGTGCACTAACACTAAACGCAGAATTTTGTAATTAAACTATATTTAACAAATTGCAATTACTACTGAAAATCACCGTACAAAGCGCACAATACCTGTGGTGCTTGTTGATTAACTATATTAATAAACTATCAATTAACTTAATTAAATGAATTAATAAATTAATCGTAATTGATTTAATACTAAAAAAAATGGAAAAAATAAAACCATCTACAAAAATCTTCTATTTTCTTTACCTTCCTGGTTAGGACTGTCTCGTTCTATAACAACGGTCCTACATGCTGTCACTCCACCTCTTTCTTGGCCGACCAATGTTTCTCTTGGTGTTTGGTTGGCTGTCTCTTGTCTTTTTCACTAGCATTGAGTCATCCATTTTTGATATGTGTTTATTCCGTACCCTTCTTTCCGCAATCCAAGTATTAATATTTATTACATTACTCGTTTCCCTTATACTATTGTTTGGCAACATATCATACCTTGTCTTTCCTAATACCTTCCGTAATATAGTCATTTCTGTAGTTTGTCGTTTTCTTTGAGTTGTTACTGTATCAGGCTTGGTGTTTGATGCGTGGGATATTACTAGAGGTATTGTGCTTTTGTAAACCCTAGTTTTTGCTTCTTGTGTAAGGTATTTATTATTCCATATAAGGTTACTCATGCATCCAGAAATTCTTCTTGCTTTCATCAATTGATGTTCCCTGTCTTCATCTGCCCTGTTGTTACTTGTGAGCCTTGTTCGTAAGTAGTTTATCTGCATTACTTGCTGCCATTTATCACAAGCATACACATTAATGGGTCACGTGAAATTGTAAAGATTCTGTTTTCTCTTCCACTATCTTCATGTTATATTTCTGGATGCTTTGTTAAAATTATTCACAAGTCTCTGTAAGTCATTTTCATTTTCCGCTATTAGAATAACGTCATCTGCATAACATATATTATTAAACACACTTCTACCCATCCTATATCCTCTCATATGCTTTACCTCCTTAATAATTTTATCCATTTCAGAGTATGGGTTTTAGGAAATCCCCCAACTACAAAAATGAGAAAAGTATTTTAACACACCTGAAATTATTTTACAGAGTGCTCTAAAAAGTAGAAATAATTCTTACATTCCATGCTATGCAATATGGAAACTATGAAATTTTGTAAAACAAAACTCTGTACCGAAATATTTATTATAAATTTACGTACTTAGTAACGTATGCTACGTGGCTGAAAAACAAGCTTTTATATAATTTCATCCCAGTACACTTTTTATCCTCCAACGAGCAAGCTTTCCTTGAAGCTTATGTTAATAGTGAAAACAATGTATCCAATGAAATAACTAAGAGAATAATGGCGTGGAATAGAGTTTACTTTGGTGTAGTAAATTTATTAAGATCCAGTATTCTCACCCAACAGACTGAACTGAAAATGTACAGAGCAATGATCAGGTCTGTAGTGACATACGGTTCGGAAATCTGGACATAAGAGCCGTTGACGAGAAGGCTCTGAGGACTTTTGAAAGGAAAATTATTAGAAGAGTCTTCGGACCATATGTTATAATGCAGAATGAAGAATCAGATCTAATCAAGAAATAGACTCTATTCTAAAAGAGGGAGATATCGTCCGATTTGTTAAGTCCAGAAAAATTGCAATAACAGTGTCAACTATTAGAGTTCCGCACTAATTGTAACACAATAATCACTTTTTACTAATTCGCAACAATCACTTGATCCGCACTCTACAATATTGCCAGGAGTAAGTGACTTCGAAGACGGCCGCTGTTGCTTATACAGATCCCGCAGAGATTCCTGGCCCCGTGCCAACACAATTGCGTAGTTACAAGAGCTCGAACAGTCTGGAAGCTACTCGAGTGCACGGCCTTGACCGAGATATTACAGCTGCTCAGCTAGCAGAGGAGCGTGTAGGACGACGCTCTCGAAAAGTCGAGAGCGTTACGTAATTATCGAAGCACATCTTTTTATTGTTCACAAATTGACCTTTTCCATATTCCTTAATTAATTTTGTAAAATATCCTCTCTTTTTTCTTGTTACAGAAATTTCCAAAGAAGCCTAGTACAAATCATGACGAGTCGGATTTAGACAGAGGATCCTCAGAAAGTGAAGATGTGTGCAGGATATCGAGGTAAAGTAAAAACGTGTTTGATGTCTGATTATATCACTTTAAATATAAAACGAATTGCCATAACATCATTGTTTTAGCTAGCAAAGTTGCATCTAGCAAGCAAGAGACAATTAGGCCTACATCATTTTAAGGAGACAGCATAGGAATCTCTAATTTTTGTGCCAGATGAATCATGGACCCGTCCTTAAGATAGTGAACTCTCACGCTCAGATAGACTTGTGTAGTTGATACCCCACGGCTACACCTAGTAATCCAACGCATTATGGTCCCTTTTTTCGACACCGATTGGTGAGAGCCAGTCTCGGCCTGTTCTGGGGCAAGCCCCCTTCAGCCATTTGGTGTGGGTATGTGGAGTCGCGCTTCAGCGCAGGTCGGCCGTTGAGACGGTGGAGGCACCAGAAAAGACAATGGGGTATATTGTGGCTGTGTGTGCAATAGTGTGACCCCTATTGGTGAGGTGGAGGGGTTTAGTGCCAAACTATAAAACTAATACAGCCAGGAACGAGTAGCGTTTGACGCTAAAGATGGCAGGTAGCGTTGTAATGGCGTCAAGGGGATCAGCGGAGGACAGTTTCTGTGGGTTTTATATTGGACAGGGAGGTTTTGTGGATTTTATTATATTTTATTGTTATTGTTACATTTCTAGCTCTTCAGTTGGGTCCGTTGATTCTCCTGCTACGGGTTCTGTGTCTATTTCTTGGAGGAGGTTCATTCGCAAGAGCTATATCGGGAGCACACATAAAGGCGAAATGTGAAAGCGCATTGCACAGAGAGAGATAGAGTGTAACACTGCGACAGCCAGTAAGCGAAACGATTAACTGGCTCTTTATTGGCTGATACATCAAGTGATAATATGCTCTTGCCTCTGCGCAGCTGACAGGTCTCGCCTTCCTTTGTGCTCCCGAGTCTAGTAGGCGGTTAACCAGGAAGAAGGGGCGTTGTGTGTTCCGGTGATTCTGCTGGTAGTGGCGATGTATTATGGTCCCTGCGGTGGGAGATCTAGCCTATAAGAAGCTCGAGACGCGACACAACAGCGGGCGCCGGTGTCCTTCGTCTCGCACAACCTCTAGTCATCGATTGGTAAAAATTTAGGAAATTATTTTATTCCCTTAATAAGTGTTTTGCACGTCGTCACTACACCTTTTATTATTCTTTATTTAAACCAACACGCTAGTTTATTAAAAAATCGGTATGGAGAACCGACGTCCATGAAATATAAATTGAAAAATTTGACGACTTTGACAAATCGAAATGAAATATTCGTATAGAAACTAATTCTTTGTTGCCGATAACGTAGTACACATATAAAAAGTTACATCCTCCCCCTTCAACTATCATTTTCATTTATATAAAATTACCCCTCCTCTTCAATTACCCTTTTTATTTTAAGATATTTCATCTACCTTTCTACAGTAGCTTATAATGATTTTCATTTCAGGATAATTTATTGATCAAAATTAAGTACTTCGTTCTTGTTAAAACGTAAAACAATGCAGGTAAACTACCCCTCCCCCTTACCGATCTTCACCAAAATCAATGGGCCTCGAGTTCTCTACAACTCGGGCACTTATGCAAAAAATTATTTGATTCTGTTTGAATTTGCGGCAATTAGCGTTCGCTATAGGTAAAATTCTACACAGGCGCTTTTCAAAAAATCACCTTTCTTCATGTTTAGAGGGTAGTACAGTCAGAATCAGCCCTTATCTTGAAGACTATATTTTTCGCCATTACCATACTGCTATTTCCTTACGGAACATGGAAGTAAAAAACCACTTTATCAGTTCTAAATGATTGTTGGCGTTGGTTTTTCTGTCTTCCAACTCTCATGCCGTTTCTCGCCCACTTCGTCATACGTGTCCTGAAATCCGCCACGTGGTACAATGTTTACGCTATGTCAGTTGTTCATGCTATGCAATACAATGGAACGTAGGCTCTTAGCAAGCCTCTCTTTTTCTGGACTAGGTGTGTGGAAATGGCGTTTTACATACATCATTTAAATTATGAATTAAATTAATTGTTTTATTTTTGAATCTATCAAAATCTGTCTTATTACGATTACAAACAATTTTTGTATTTTGATTTTTGAATAATTGTGTAATTTAATGACTAATGGTGCCTACGTATGTAAAATTAATTATACATACTGTACTAATCTTTTTTTTACTGATGTAGGTTCTTTAATTTATTTGATTTTTTTTTTTTTTTTATAGCATGAATCTCTTAAATCTCAGGGCTGCAGTACATAAAACAAATATATAGACTTTTAGAACCAAGTTATTTATTACGTAATATATTGTTCTTTTATATACAGCTTATAAAAAGAAAATAGTTATTTATCTATAATTAATTACAGTTTCAAAATTTCTCTACTAGAGCTCAGAAATGGCTATACTTTAAACAAGAAATATAGCTGTTCAGTCCCTCGCCTGTGGCGCAAGTTGGTTTATTTACTGAACTAATAAACGGGCATGCTTTCACTCGTTTCCAGTTAATTTTTACAAATAAATAATAATTTACAATTTACAGGTGTATTTTTGTTTTTCTTGTTTTTATAGTAGTTTATGTCTATAGTAGGCCTACACAGAAGGTGGATTAATTTTACTTGTTTTAATTGTGATCGTTGATAGGCTATACTTTTTCTCTTTTATTTGGATTATTAATACACGATATTACCTGATAGTGAGTAACACACTTTCGTTCACTATTATTTTAATTTCTTTTTAATTTCTTTTTTTCACGTTATAATACTTCGTTTCGTAAGTTAATTATTTAATACTTCACTTACTCTTGCACTCTCTATTTACAGGTGGGTAACTAACTACACTTTAATTATTTCACTCCTTGAAGATACATCTGAACTTGGTGATGGTCAAATTAAAAGTGACACTGTCTTCCAAAAGCGAGTCTATTTCTGGCGTCTCGAAACAGAAACCTTTATGTTTTTCCTTACAAAAATGCTTTAATTTTTTTTTATAGTTTCGCACATTTAGCTCTTATTATGGTCCTTGATTTACTAAATATGCTTAATCTCACTTAATTTTACATAATTGTAGCCCTTTCACTTTTAATTTTCACATGAGTGAGTTATAGATTTGTTATAATACAAACTTTGTTTTGTTCGTAAACTTGATTATTTATTCACAAATAGGTTCTATTTCTTCTATGAACTTCCATCAAAGTAACTAAACTAATTCCAAATTACTTGAAACAATTTTTTATTATTTTAAATTACTAATGAGTTTTATAAATAATTACAATAAGTTTGGAGTTTTAATTAGGTTTTTACACATCAAATTTCTATACCCAGACAAAGCTTGATCCTAGGGCTTTCACATAGATTCAAGATAGCTGACAACATTATTGTGCATATTATAAATTTTTTCAATTTTACTAAGATTTAAGTCTTAGTATGTACTGGTGTATTTTACAGCAGTATGTAGAATATATTCAAAACATAATTTGAATTTAGTCTACATATAACACAGCGTTATTAACAATTGGTTTTAAAATATTTACTAATTTGTAATATTCTGATAATGATACTTTAAGTTATCGAAACACTGTAAAATATTTATTTATATATATATATATATTACATTTAATATTTATAATTAAATTTACCTCAAGATGTTATTTGTATCCTTTATTGGAACATGTTTCGGGCACTATCTTGCACCCATCCTCAGCCTTCCGGTTTTTCTGTCTGGTGAAGTACATATGCTTTACTGGTTGACTACTATTATTGTGGCTTCCTGTTGGCTTCTGGTATTTCAAATTGGTTTTATTGTGTGTGATTGTGGTGTATGTGTTAGTTTTTTGAGTATTTTCTATGTTGAGTGCTTTGAATATTGTGTCATGTTTTGTATTGATTTGTATTTGTTCAGGTATTAGTTTGTTTTCTGTTTTATGTTTGCATATCTGTAAATTTTCCCAAATGTTCATTATGGTGCCTTTGTGTGGTATATGTTTTATTAGTGTTACATTGGTTATGTCTGGGAATTCATGTCCTGTGTTTATTGCATGTGTGACTAAATAGTGACTAAGTGTAGCAAAAAGTGACTAAATATATATATATATATATATATATATATATATATCATTTTCTATATAAGTAACTCGATGTTTCTTGCAGTAATTATATAATTTGTGATGTTTTCAATTTGTTTCTTCTGCAAGTAGATAATATTGTATATTCTTTTTAACACCTAACGCACGTTTCACTGAAAAATATCAGTATCATCAGAGGTTTCTAAGTGAATTAATAACAATCGTAATAATTCTATTAATATAAAAGTAACGAATAATCGAAGTTGTATCGATTTTAACGTAAAATAAAATAACTGATAATCGATTTAGGTCGATTAGTTAACGATTGTTTTAATGTTTATTTCTTCAGCAGCTCTTTTCTCGGTTATAATATAACGAATTATAATAATCGGTTATAATATAACCGAGAAAACAGCTGCTGAAGAAATAAACATTAAAACAATCGTTAACTAATCGACCTAAATCGATTATCAGTTATTTTATTTTACGTTAAAATCGATACAACTTCGATTATTCGTTACTTTTATATTAATAGAATTATTACGATTGTTATTAATTCACTTAGAAACCTCTGATGATACTGATATTTTTCAGTGAAACGTGTGTCAGGTGTTAAAAAGAATATACAATATTATCTACTTGCAGAAGAAACAAATTGAAAACATCACAAATTATATATATATATATATATATATATATATATATATATACTGCAATGGAATATCGCAGAAAGGGGTATTTTTAGTCAGTACTTCATGCTTTTATACCAATTTATAACATTATATACATGTTGAAAACTGATTTTGTTTAAATTTTTGAAAATAGCTATAAGTTTAGAATTAAGAAATGGGTAAATAACTGTTGTATATGAAAATGCCCGTAAATTTATTTTCTGTTAGGTCAAATGCGAATTTAGTGCGCGAGTGCGCGTGTGAGCGTGTTATTCGTATTTACATGAATAACTCTGGCTTAAATTAACGTATTGAATTGAGATTTGGACAGCTCATGCTTCTAAATTAGCGCTACATTTTTCGTATGTCAAAGTCTCAAAACATATTATTTTAATATGTATTTTTCAACAGAATTCATCTTTCTAAAGAATCCTTATCTTCTGAAAGTCATAAAATTGTTGATCAAATATATACCTGCTTTTGTAGTTTTCAGCCAAATTGTGTAGGACTCCTGTCTACCAATTTAACCCATCAATCAAATGCTAGGGGTTTTGACCAATCAGAGGCACCTATTTTCAGTCAGATTGGTTTTTCGCTAAGGAAGCTTCGGCCAGTTCCACCTAACAGCTCGATCTTAACAGACGATCTCCCTGTGCGAGTTTTTCGTATCAGTATACGTTCTATATAAGGGTCACGAGTACGGAATCTTAGCAACGAGTTGCCCGTTTGATAAAATCCTATTGGGTACTAGAACTCAAATAATAAAATAAAATTATTAATTGAAATAGTGCTATTCTCGCGAGAGTCAAGATTTCCGCATAGGGCAGGTGTATTTACCGGAAAACATCGGTGTGAACGCGAGGACACATCAAGACTCGGAAAGGTGTGCGTACAATACACCGAAACTACATTAATTTAAATTAAAACCCATTATCGAGCCATGAGTAAAGAGATAAACGATATCGGTGTATCGCCGTGCGTGCGTGTGAGCGGAGTGTCCACGTGTCATCAGTCCAGCAGATTCAACAGGCAGCGAGAGGTGGCAGTGCAACGGTTCAACGGTGTCGTAAAAGGAATTCAACGACCAAGTAAAATAGACATTTAAGGAAAGAAACTTTCAAATCATTACAGACAGTATTAAATTAAGAATAAATAATTTTTGTCAATCACAAACCATTTTAAAATTGTTTAAAATATATAAACCTTACTCCAGATAAAAGACTCTATTATTATTGTGTTTTAATACTATGCCTTATATTTGTTTTGTCGCAATATATAATATTTTCTTGTAATAAAAGTGTTATTCGTTAATAATAATTATATATTCAAACACTTTTTGATACAGTCTATTTCTTGATGCATATATAATTTATTTAATATTTACAAATTCTTTACCTCAAGATGTTTTATCCTTTATTTTGTACATGTTTCGAGAATCTTCCCATCGTCAGCCTGCCTGATTTTATATCTTGTGGAGTATTTGTGTTTTTGTTGGTTATGGGGTCCTGTTGGTTTTTGGTAGTTTATACACCAAAATTACACGCAATAACACCGGTATATAATACCAAATACCAACAGGACCCCATAACCAACCAAAACACAAATACTCAACAAGATATAAAATCAGGAAGGCTGAAGATGGGAACAATAAGATTCCTGAAACATGTACCAAATAAGGGATAAAACATCTTGAGGTAAAAAATTTATAAATATTAAATAAGTTGTGTATATATATATATATATATATATATATATATATATATATATATATATTGCAACAGAACAAATGTATAGGGTACTGTGCATTGCACAATTAGTTAAGATAATTAATATAATTTAAATAAATAATCCATATTGTTAGTAATAATAATTCAGCTTTCAATCTGAACTGCTGTAAAGTGAACAACAAAATTTGCATGCTTGAACAGGTTGGTCACGCCACACAGCTGCGTCTGTGTGTACACGTGTATCTTATGTGTGTGTGTGAGACCAGTTGATTCCTGTAAAACGTCACCCCTAAATAAACGCTATTAATTATATGAATTATTTAAATGGTGTTAAGCGTATATGAAATATCACAAAACCAAATACGCCACAGTGTGTATAATATAAAGACGCACATGTGTATGAAAGATGGTGCGAAAATAATAAAAAGTGCGAGTACAGTGAAAATAAACATAAATAAAACCCATAATAATCAAGATAACGAGAAACGGTTTAAACACAGTTGTACACATAAAAATTACCGACCAGATGAATATCGGGTAATTTGCAAAAGACTTCGCATGTTGCGAAACAAGTGAAAAAAGTGTGTGAATAATCGTGTTTGTAAAAGGACGCCACGACAAACCTATTCCTGCAGAGAATTGTCGAAACATGAATTTTACGCCCTAGACTATAAATAAGCGAGGCACATCAGCCTTGTTCTCTTTCTAGTTTAACCACAGTGGCAGCCGGAGGCTCTGCCCGACGACTTCAACTCTTTCTCGTTCAACTACAGTGGCAGCCGGAGGCTCTGCCCAATGACTTCAACTCTTTTGTGTCAAACAACAGTGTCAGCCGGAGGTTCTGCCAAACAACAACAATGCTTTTTCGACTACAGTGGCAGCCGGAGGCGATGCTGAGAACTTACAGCTTTTTTCACACAATAATATTATTTAATAAACATACACAAATCCCTTACCTGCATCGGATCTCAGAGTCTTCATGTGAACTCGTACCTATAAGTGATTTAGGGTTATGTTTTATTAATGAACTCGACTCTCATTGTAACTGTTAATTTACTCAACTTTTATTTAACATTCTTTCATACTCTTTGAATTTACTGACTATTCATTATTTCCCTCTGAAAAAATATTACTGTTTCTTTCAATTATTTTCTTTAAAACATTTTAAAACACAAAACAAGCATTTAGGCTATTCTGACAGTACTTCACTTATTCTAATGACTAATCTAAATGATTCTTTCAAAGGCAACCCAGTTTGCACACACGCTACTTTCATTCATTTTCCCCGTTTAATTTAAATAAGAGATCTCTTTCAAATTTTATTTATATATGTATTGATGGTAATTTAGATCGTCTGTTTACTTTCCTGATTTACTCCGCCACGTTTTGAAGTTAGTTCATCCCTTTCGTCGTCCACTTTACTCTCGCACTGTTTTAGGCCGAAAAATTTTCTGCTGGTTTAATTTTGATGCCACTGAATTATATATGTTCTCACATTTTTACACCACTTTAAATTATGATTTAAACCATATTTTTTGAAGGTTTTAATAGATTTCGGCTCGCGAGCCTTTATGCTGAACCGGCCGAAGCCGCAGCTGTAGATCGACAGACGCCTTCAATATGGCCAAAAATGTTCTCATGCTGACCAACTTGCTCAGTGATTGGCTGAAAGGGCATCACGTCACACCGTAATTTGTTAACTACGATGTATAGTACATTCACGCTAACTGACCAGCTAGCCGAGTACGTGACAATTCAAACGTGCGAGCAAGCATGTGCGCGCTTTGACACATTCCAGAGCATCAGGAATCGGTGCATGTGGACAGATTTTCTCGACAAACGTGCAGAGGGCGTTCCCTACAGGAATGTCTATTGTTAAAGACTGAGGCCCTGTGTGGGTAAAACTTGTGCGTCGCATTCACCATTAAAATAAAATTCATCACCCAATTCTGCCCCGTTACAATGCTTGACAACATCATCACTTTCGTGACACCACCGCTGCAGCCAGAGACCATTACGTTATAAAAATTATGCTGTAATTACTATACAAGACATTCATATTTACAAGTTATAAATTACACTTTTAGAAATTATTGTCTTTCTTTTGACAATGTTTATCTGTCTTTGATTAAGTCTTTTGTTATGAGGAATACATGGCTTTCTTTCACCTTAATTGTAGCGTTTCCTCAGCGTAACCTCTCCTGGTCCTGAGTCCTTGATGTTATGAATCCTGCGTAGTCGTGAAGTCCTGGATCATTTCCTCGTCCTCCGGATCCTCTCGGAAGTCCGATGACTCGTCCTCTACGTCTGGAATTTATCCCATGTAGTGTGCTGCTCCCTTGTCTTCAGTAATGGTCTCTGGCTGCAGCGGTGGTGTCACGAAGGTGATGATGTTGTCAAGCATCGCCTCCGGCTGCCACTGTAGACGAAAAAGCGGTTGTTGTTGTTGGGCAGAGCCTCCGGCTGCCACTGTGGTTTGACACGAAAGAGTTGAAGTCGTTGGGCAGAACCTCCGGCTGCCACTGTAGTTGAACGAGAAAGAGTTGAAGTCTTTGGGCAGAGCCTCCGGCTGCCACTGTGGTTGAACGAGAAAGAGTTGAAGTCGTTGGGCAGAGCCTCCGGCTGCCACTGTGGTTAAACTAGAAAGAGAACAAGGCTGATGTGCCTCGCGTATTTAAGTCTAGGGCGCAAAATTCATGTTTCGACAATTCTCTGCAGGAATAGGTTTGTCGTGGCGTCCTTTTACAAACACGATTATTCACACACTTTTTTCACTTGTCTTCGCAACATGCGAAGTCTTATCTTGATTATTATGGGTTTTATTTATGTTTATTTTCACTGTATTCGCACTTTTTATTATTTTCGCACCATCTTTCATACACATGTGCGTCTTTATATTATACACACTGTGGAGTATTTGGTTTTGTGATATTTCATATACGCTTAACACCATTTAAATAATTCATATAATTAATAGCGTTTATTTAGGGGTGACGTTTTACAGGAATCAACTGGTCTCACACACACACGTAAGATACACGTGTACACACAGACGCAGCTGTGTGGCGTGACCAACCTGTTCAAGCATGCAAATTTTGTTGTTCACTTTACAGCAGTTCAGATTGAAAGCTGAATTATTATTACTAACAATAGGGATTTAAATTATATTAATTATCTTAACTAATTGTGCAATGCACAGTACCCTATACATTTGTTCTGTTGCAATGTGTGTGTGTGTGTGTGTGTGTGTGTGTGTGTGTGTGTGTGTGTGTGTGTGTGTGTGTGTGTGTGTGTGTGTGTGTGTGTGTGTGTGTGTGTGTGTGTGTGTGTGTGTGTGTGCGTGCGTGCGTGCGTGCGTGCGTGCGTGCTAATTGCTGTACCTACATTTCAAGAAATGTACAAATGTACATTACAAGAAAAGGACTGTAGCCAAAAGTATCTGAGTACACACACACAAAACAATATCTACGATTGTAATTAGCGTATTTTACTTGATATAAAAAATGACCACGTTATTAAACCATCAAAATGTTCATTGTAGGAGTACGGAAAAGTGCGTACTTTCTCTCACGTGTCATATGAAAGAGACTCCCATAATTTATTGTATGATGAAAGCTAATGGTGTTGCAGCGTCATGACAAGATTACCAGAGAACAGACGGCTGAGGTTCACCGACAGCACGTCCAGAGTGTCGTCGTTTAAGCGGGAGAGCAAGACGGCGCAGACGCTGTCCATTGTGGTCGGAGGCTTCATAGCGTGTTGGTTGCCCTTCTTCGTCGTGTACCTGGTCACGCCGTTCCTGGAGAAAGGCATAATACCGCCTCTACTAATGACAATCCTCACTTGGCTAGGTGAGTAACTACAACCCCCCCCCCCCCCCCAGTAACTTAGATGAGTGGTTCTTAAGCTTTTCTAAGCCCGGGACTCACCTGTTAAACTTTATGGGACCATAAGCATTGGTCCCGGCAGAATTACTTGTAGGGGTTTATAATCATATTTTTGCTAACATCGAGTACTTTAAGACCTCTTTTACGCTTAAACAAAATTATGCATATTTATGATAATGTGATTTATTTATAATATACACACACTTGTTTACTAATGGTACTTATATTTCAATTTTCAATTGTAGTGTATTTATTGTTCATAGTCTAAAAGTACCATACATACAATTTTGCAATAAAAATTTTATTACTCACATTTTTAAAAACGAACGATTTCGGTCATAGACCATCGTCAGGTTATATACAGCACACTTGCGGTCACAATATCGTAAAACAGCCACTATTTACAAAAACGAATTCGTAGACATTGATTAATGAACGTGATACGTACGTCGTTGTCGAGACTTTTCCGATAACTGATTTTGTTACAGAGTGTTTATCTTTACATGCCGTTCTATATATTATATCAGCTGATTACTGTGTGTTATTTTCATTTCCCGCAATATGACGGACTTCAAAATCGTATCACATTTGAAATATTGCGGCAAAATGAAAATCAACATACAGTAATCAGCTGATATAATATATAGAACGGAATGTAAACATAAACACTCTGTAACAAAATCAGTTCTCGAGAAACATTGGACAATGACGTACCTATCACGTTCATTAATCAATGTCTACGAATTCGTTTTTGTAAATGGCTGTTTTATTATATTGTGACCGCAAGTGTGCTGTATATAACCTGACGATGGTCTATGACCGAAATCGTTCGTTTTTAAAAATGTGAGTAATAAAATTTTTATTGCAAAATTGTATGTATGGTACCTTTAGGCTATGAACAATAAATACACTACAATTGAAAATTGTGCATACTTAATTCTGGAAAAGTAAATGTGTAATTCAAAAGATTAATGCCTCATCCGACAGTTTAGGATACTCGCTTCTTAAGGGTGTACAAAATTTTGTTAAGTCTGAATCAAAAAATTTAGTTTTATTACATAGTCACATCTGATACCACGCAGTTGTTCTCTTAGTTTTACTGACAACATGTTTGAACTTTCAAAACACAAAAATGGCCCTTGAGTCCAATTGAATGCACTGTAACCTTTTGGAAAATAACTTTTAATCTGGTTAACTAATGCAGTAAAATAAGTCACTATAAATAAAATAAAATAAAATAAGTCATTATACCGTAACTAAACGTAAATGATAATTTATAAGGTCTCTTCTCGGTTCCACGTTGCGCTTAGGGAAATACATAAAACTTACAGAACTTCAGGCACGTTTCTTTCTTCGTTGATTTCAGAGTTCTCCTGATGGTCCCGCCACATATGGTTGAACTAATGTAGCTTATTCAACACGTCATTGTTTCTAATAAGTGGGCACTTTACAGCCCAGATATTAACATTTTTATCCTGCTCCAGAACAGTATCATCTACAATAATTTTAGCTCGTATGGGATCAGCTCCATGAAAGCCATCACCTTGGTCTTCCATGTGGAGACTTATAATGCGAAATCCTAACAGATTCGGTCCAATAAGACCGCTTTGCAACTTCGACCGGATAGCTTGGTCATCAGCAAATAACTGCAGAGTTACCAGTCATAGAATGTTGCGTAAGTTTCGTCTGTCAATCGTGTGTGACATGGTCTGTTATCTTATATTGTATTAACGAAACCTAACCTAATCGCGTACCGGGTATTATTTAACATTTATTCCTTTTACTTCGGCTCAGATTTCGTTCGGCTCTCCACTTTATAACCTTTTTTCTAGTGAAGAAGGGTCACGGTGGGCGACCGAAACGTTTAGACAATGACAGAACAAAGCAATTGACCACGGACAAACAAACTGGATATAAATGCTTTTACTATTAATCCAATTTTGAGGTACTTTGTTGTCGAACTGATAGTGGCTGCTTCCTGCTGAACGACACGTTTCGCTATCAACACTTTTATAAAGTCAAAAGCGACCACTTCAAGGTCTCGGCCAAAACGAAGTAGCAGCTACCTGTTTATCAACAAAGTACCTCAAAGTTGGAATGATAAAGACTGCTAACACGAAAAACTAGATTGAAAATTATTATTGATAGACTTTGTTCTGTCTCGGACATTTTACTTCCTGAAGAATAGGTGGTCATTCTAAATGTGCTGCTTGTGAATTGATGACGTTATTACACATTTAACACGTCATCTATCGTGTCGAAATTGGGTCCGTGCTATCACGCACCGTCGGTGATTATGGCCGAAGAATCTGCCGTATGTATTATGCCGTGATCACGCCGTCGGGCACGCGTATAACGTTACCTTTCATAATGCATAATGACCGACAAGGCGTGTAACGTTGAATGTACATAAGAAATTCTAATATTTTTATATTGGAACGACGGTCTACTTGATCGTCGTAGGTACAGTGGAAACAAAATACAAGACACCAATTAAGTCACTACTCACCAGCTTTAATTTTCACAGTTAAACAGTTCGTAATTAACAACACAGTCTCGTACAACAAATCAAATAGTTCACACGCAACAAAATGTCAAGTAATATTAAAATACAATTGTATTACAATATACCGCCCGATTATAAATCACAACACTTCACTATTAACCACTTGAACGCACAGCGTAATATCGCTTGTAATCGCCCGACAATAAACTGAACTGAGCGTCCCTGAGTAATTGTATTTATATCCCGCCGAAAATCTAGACGATTCCACATACTACGTGTTACATCTAAACTACGACGTAATTGATTGCGGCCTTGACACAGTGCGACCGCCCGCGTGAATTCTGGCACCGTCTAACCGTCTAGCAAATGCGTCGAGGAGCACGTAGGGGATAGTAAGGCAAAATGACATACTTTCTAAAAATCGCCTGTAAATATTTACTGTGGATTACATTAAAAATGCGGCTTGGGTTTTGCTAATGCTTTATTTACTTGCGAAACAAGTACATGGTTCAACTTACAAAAAAAACTATATTTAAATAACACAAATTTTACAAAAAAAAACACCAAGTGTGTCATTTTGCATAACACGGTGGGCAAAATGACACACTTATTTTATTTATATTTTTTCTTTAACATAGCTGAAACACTAGTCCCGGCACGCTTCACAAATGAACTGTTTGATCTTTTTAGTTACTCCAGCACACTCAGCATGAGCCCACTGACGACATTGCTGGCACTGGATCCATTGCTCTCGGTGTCTAGATTGGCTGAACAGTTCGTTGCAATACAAACAACCAACATCAGAATCAGTATCGTCATTATCAAATGTTGGTTCATCATCGGAAAAGTCTATAGCAGTACGTCTTTTAACTTTAGCCCTCTCACTCTTTCTTCTTTCTTTCTCTTTCTTTTCAGCTTCTTTTTCTTTTAATTCATTTAAAAACGGACTCTCGGTGAGAACACTTTGATATGTATTTTTCTTCTTGTGACGTGATGATGATGATACACTTGCTATCGGAACTGGAGACAATTCGTTCAGCAATTCAGACACATCAGTTTTCTCATTTTCGGAATAAGCCTCGAAGAAAACGTTACCAGAAGTTGAAGCAATAGCATCGCAATTTAATGGGTTAGTGAGCAATTTTTTATCATTTTTCTCATTTTTTCTCATTTGCTCGTAAATTGTGTCATCTTCAGGGATATCAGTAGCAGCGCTGGGTAGATATAAATGGTCAGGGAATATATTGGGGTTTAATGGAGAAATGCCGGTGGCTTTAAATCCACTAAGTGCTATTCCGACGGTAGCAGCTTTATTGTAGGCTCTTGTAAATAATTAAGAGATTTGGTATATTGACACAGTTCTCCCTGGATGTGCCTTCAGCCATGTCGTGACTTCTTGGTCATAGTAGGTTGCTAAAGGTCCAAAAAATGCGACATCTAGGGGCTGGAGTCGGTGCGTGCAATGGGCTGGGAGACAAAACAGAATGACGTGATTTTTTTTAGCAAATTCAAGAGAATCCAGGTTTTTGTGGCTTGCGTGGCCATCTAAAATTAATAACGCCTTATTTTCATTCGTAGGTCTTACAAACTTCACGAAGTTTAAGAAATTCCATTTAAGAAAGAGGTCTCCAGTCATATATGCTGATTCATTATACAATGGGAGGGTACCTGGTGGAGCTCCATCATACAAATCTTGATTGAATTTTTTCCTCAGAAAAATCAATGCTGGTGGAATAAAAGTTCCAGCGCTGCTCATACACGCCACACCTGTAGTATGAATACCCCTTTCGGCACTAGTAATTGCACCAACTTGCTTTTTACCTCTCTTGGCGATTATTTTTTGAGTTTTTTGTACAGTTGTAAGTTTAGTCTCATCCATGTTAAAAATCATTGTTGCCTGTATGTTATTAGTTTGAATTGTTTCTTCCAACTTTTTAAAATAATTCTGAACCTGAGGTCTATTGAAGGCTTGGGCTCTTGCAGCTGAGGTAGCTTCAGGAACTCTTAAGGATATGTTCGGATGCCGAGAAATAAAGCTATGAACCCATTGCCTACTAGCCAGTTTTTTATTTTTATTAAATTGATGTTCACATCCACTGCGCTCGGCAAGTTTGTATCCAAGTTCCCTCAAGTCATAGGTAGTCAGCCCAAAAAGTCGTGATTCTAAGTCTAATATATGTGTGATTAATCTTTGTTCCAGATCACCACTGAGTGATTTCTTGAAGCGACCGAGACATTTTGTTACACCACGGGCATGAATATTCTTTCCCTGAGCGCGTCTCCGCAATGTCGCCTGAGGAACATTGAACGTAATAGATGCTTTTTTCCATTCCATCCTCTTATTATTCACCGCTTCTATCGCCTTCTGCATGTCTTCACTCGACCAGGATTGTCGATTCGATTTTTTCTTATAATTAGTAACCATCTGAAGCAAAAAGAAAGTTATGAAATTAACGTAAGGCAAAACAACACACTTTGTATTTATGTAAGGCAAAATGACACACTCCATGTGTCATTTTGCCCAAATACGTTGTAGACACGGTTACGTCAATTTGTAGGTTAGAATGTTTATGCAGGCGATCGCATTTAACGGCAATTGAAAGGCAAACAATAACAGGTGTTGCAGACAACAAAGGAATAACTTACTAGCACAATTAGTAACAAAATTATTATGTCAATTTTCAACTTACCTTGATCTTGAAACGTATATTTTAAACAAATTGCTATAATAACAACGGAAATCACTTTCAACGTGTCTAACGTGGCGCATGGCACGGAAAAGAGTACAGTCGCAGTGTTGCCACGCCCAGAAAACATATTCCTTAAAAAAGCGCCAAGAAACAGTCGGTATGTCGTTTTGCCTTATATGTCATTTTGCCTTACTCTCCTCTACACCACACACAATATATTCCGGATCCCTCTGGAACGTTCGATAAACACGTAGATTGTTCTGTAAGGTCGTTACATGGCCCCTTCTTAAGCGTGTTCGTCCCGAACTGGCAAACCGTCTCTGAAGTAGGACTTAGCAAGGCGATCTAGGTCGGCGACCTTGAACTTTCGCAGTCCTTCCTGTTGAATCCGATAAACAACATCGTTGATTCTTTTTTTCACAGTGTAGGGTCCTTCCCAGTTAGACTGAAGCTTAGGTGAGCGACCACGACGGCGTTTTGAGTTGAACAACCAGACCTGATCTCCTTCTTGGAAACCCACACTACTGCTGCGAATGTCATACCGACTTTTCATTTTATCACTGGCAATCTTCAGACGTCCTCTTACCAAGCGATTCATTTCTCCCAGTTGATTTTCTAATTGCGAGGAATAGTTCTGCGGCTCTTGGGACTCAGTCTCAGGTGATCCGAACATTACGTCCCCAGGAAGACGAATCTCCCGCCCAAACACCAATTTTGCTGGAGTCATGCCGGTTGTGTCGTGTACTGATGATCTATACGCCATGAGGAATAGTGGTATACGTTGGTCCCAGTATGTTTGGTTCCCGTCAACAACCTTCGAAAGATGCTGCTCTAGTGTCCTATTGAATCTCTCAACCATCCCGTCCGACTGAGGATGCAGAGGCCTGGTCCTTCGAATTCCGAGTAGACTGCATAATTCTTTAAACACTCCTGATTCGGAATTTCTCCCTTGATCCGTATGGATTTCCATAGGGGCTCCATAACGGCAACAGAAGTTGTGAAATAACTCCTTTGCCACAGTGGTAACCTCATGATTTGGAATTTTGTAGGCTTTCACCCACTTAGTAAAGTAGTCACCTACAACCATGATGTACCGGTTTCCATCGTCAGTAACTGGGAATGGTCCAGCAATGTCTATGGCAATTGTCTCGAAAGGCAGTCCAAAGTTATACTGTCTCATTTTCCCCTGCTTCTGGTTTGTGGGCCCTTGCTTGCAGCACATATTTCACACGCCCGAACCCATTCCTCTACGTCGTGGCGAAGATGAAGCCAATAGAATGGCTTCCATATTTTTCAAGGGTTTTGTTAACGCCAAGATGGCCTCCAGATATTATCTCCAGATATCATCATTCATCTCCTCCAAAAGAGACTGCACTTTACTTCGGGGAACTATCAACTGCATGACCACGTCTCGTTCATCTTCACTTTCCCAATCCCTTTTCAGCAATCCGTTCTCTAAGGTAAGGGATTCCCATTGTGCCCAGTAGCCCTTCAGCACTTCGGAACTATGGCAGATATCTTGCCAATCTGGGCGGCGACCTTCCTCTTTTGCTGTCAACCTTCCTCTTTCCCTTCCATTGAGGTATTTATGGAAGTGCTCCAAAGCTCGGATGATTGCCAGCAACTCTCTCCTTGTAACGCAATAATTTCTCTCTGGATTAGAAAGCGTCTTTCTGTAATACGCAATTACTCGTTCTTCACCGTTTTGCACTTGAGACAAAACTGCTTCTAGACCAGTATTGCTTGCGTCTGTGTCTACGATGTACTTTCCTTCGGAACCTGGAAAAGCGAGAATTGGCTGCGACTATAATTTTCAAAGTCCTAAATTCTTCATCACACTCTCTCGACCACTGGAACTTTCGTTTATTTTCCGTTAGCTCATGTAGTGGTTTAGCAATACTAGCAAAGCCTTTCACAAAACATCGGTAATATGAGCGTAAACCCAGGAAATTCCGAACTTCCGGTTTACTCTTCCGAACTGGCCAGTCTCTTACGGTGTCTACTTTATTAGGATCCATGCTAACACCCGCTGCCGAAACCAGATGGCCCAGGTACTGTACTTCCTTCTGGAATAGAGAACACTTCTTCGGGCTCAGCTTCAGTTTGAACCGTGAATTCTAGTTAGAATCTCTATGAACCTCCTTAAGGTTTTCCAAATGATCTTCGAAAGTCTTCCCTATCACTATGAAATCGTCTAAGCAAACAAGACAAGTTTTCCATGTCAGGCCTCGGAGTACCAGGTCCATCAATCTTCCAAATGTTGCAGGTGCATTACAGAGTCCAAGTGGCATGACGTTAAATTGGAATAAGCCACTTGGGATCGAGAAACCGGTCTTTTCCTTGTCTTCTTGATGAAAACCCACTTGCCAATATCCAATCTTCAGGTCGCATGTGGAAAACCACTGTGCTCCGGACAACGTATCGAGTGTATCGTCAACGCGAGGTAATGGATAGCAGTCTTTCTTTGTAACGTCATTTAACCTCCAGTAATCTATGCAGAAACGCAATCCACCATCCTTCTTCGTTACCAGCACTACCGGAGAAGACGAAGCACTTGACGAAAGCTCGACTATTCCATCTGTCAACATGCCCTGTACTAACCGAGACATTTCCTCTTGCTTAGATAACGGAGGACTTCGAGGAGGTTGGCGTATCGGCGTAGTGTCCCCGGTATTGATGCGATGTTGTACAAGAGAGGTTCTTCCCAGTGACTGTCCCCGAACTGCAAAAGAATCTTTGAATTCGTGTAAAAACCGTCTGGTTCTTTTTACCTCACCATTTCAGAGGTCGTTGGAAGATCTGTTCAATAATTCTTGCAGTTCCTCTGGTAATTTGGAATTATTCGAAGCATTGGATCTTCGTTCCGTTATTCCGGCTACCCAGGCCACAGGAGTCAATTTGCCTAGGAGCGTATTGCTTTGTAAAGTGATAGCTTGATCCAAAATATTCGCCACTCTAGTAGGTACATTTCCGGTTTCGTCAGGTTTTACTAAACTTCTGGCAATAAGTATGCTCGGTGTGCTGACTACCTGGGATTCGAATATAGAGCACTGGTTGCCCCTAGTATTGCCTGCGTCTGTATCTACGATGTACTTCCCTTCGGAAGCTGGAAAAGTGAGAATTGGCTGCGAACATAATGCAATCTTCAACGTTCTAAATGCTTGGTCATCGGTTCTAACCAAGATGATCTTTTCGGAGTTTGGCGGAACAGTTACGACCACTTGGTTTATGACGTCCATCGATTTTTCTGCTGTCGTCATTGTTAATAACATTACCTTTTCGCCTCCTATTCTCAAGACATTGTTCTTGAAGTCCACTATAAATCCGTATGCGTTCATAACGTCCACATCAAGAATTGCTTCTTCCACAATGTCTGCAACAAGTACTTCATGATTAAACTCAAGTTGACCGAGGCGTAGGTGTATCTCCACTTTTCCATACACTTTTACAGGCAATTAGTTCGCAAGCTGCAAGAGCACCAGATTGGCTTGAGATCTTTCACCACGTCGGGGCACACAGTAGAAACTGTTGCGCCTGTGTCAACTGTAATCGAGGTTAGCCTTTCTTGAACAAATCCGGTAACTACCAAGCTCCCGCTGGTTTTCTGAAGTGTAGAAATTGCGTATTGTCTAGGGTCTTCGTTCCTCCAGTTAGTCAGCACGCGCCCCGTTGTACCGACTATTGCTCGTTTCCCTGCTGCTGAATTCTAACCCGACAATCTCGTTGTAGGTGTCCAGGTTTCCCACATCTATAACACTTCGGTCTTCCATCCTTTCTTATTTTATTCTGTGGCGCCGACCGTCGAGTCTCTTTTCCTTGTTCTTCTTCCTCATCGTCTGTGCTGTCGCGTTCTTTTAGCGCGCGCACTTTATGACTTGTCCAACCAGACGCTGATTTGGCAGCCTGAAATTGCAAAGCATGTACCAGGCCGTCCGCACTGTTCTGGTGTCTTGCCATTCGTAACACTTGCTGTAGTTCGTTATCTCGGACACCGGCAGTATATGTCTGCATCGCAAAACTCGTTCGGAAATCTTCTGGCGCTTCAGGATAGGCCAGTCTCATTAGTCTGTCGATACTTGATTCAAACTGTTGAAGGCTCTCCCCGGAATGTAGTCGCCTTGCTCTCAACTGGGTGCACTACACATCTCGCAAATGTTTATCACCATACCGTAATTCTAGAGTTTTTTTCAACTCGGCATAGATGTTCTGGCTGTCAGGTGGCACTTTCTGTAGTAATTCTCCCGCAGGTCCTTTTAATGCAAGAACGAGTCAAACAGCCTTGTCTTTCTCTGTCCAATTATTTGCGCATGCAGCAGCTTCAAATTGGCGGAGGTACGTTGCCCAGTGGCTGCTTCCGTCAAAGTTTGGAGCTTTGACATGAACTGTCCCTACTGCAGGCAAAGTGACTTTCTATATCAACTTATTTTCTGTCTTTTTCTGTCTTTATCATTGGTACAGCCTGTTCACAAAGTTGTTTTCGCTGTATCTTCAGGCACTGCTCAACTTCACTTTTAATTTGTTCTCTTATGTTTGCCATTGAGTTTTCTACTGTAGATATTTTATTTTACATCGATTCTTCTATGACAGATATTTTTCTATACATCGATTCATCACCAGTCGAAAGAGATTTTTCTACTGCAAATATTTTTAATGTCATTGATTCTTGTACCTCCGATATTTTAGTAACTTGCTTATTAAGCTCACCCTCACCTCGTAGGAGACCCAATTCTGCGGTACTGTGTTCTCGCAACTGTTTTTGCATAGCTTCAAAGAGAGATTCCGTTTTATCTGCTTCTTGCTTACGTTTTCCATCCTGTCGTTTTTCTGCTTCTTCCCTTTCTTGTCTTCGTTCTTCTTTTTGTCGTCTTTCTGTTTCTTTCTGTGTCTGCCGCAGCAGCGTTTGGAAAGCTTCCATCATCTGACTGGCATCCACTATTTACCGATTAATTACGAATTACCTCGTCTTGTACAAAGTGTCCACTGTTTCCACTGTTAACCGTTCTATCCCAGTTCTGACACCACTGTTACGACGGTCTACTTTATCGTCGTAGGTACAGTGGAACAAAATACAAGACACCAATTAAGTCACTAATCACCAGCTTTAATTTTCACAGTTAAACAGTTCGTAATTAACAACACAGTCTCTTACAACAAATCAAATAGTTCACACGCAATAAAATGTCAACTAATATTAAAATACAATTGTATTACTATATACTGCCCGATTATAAATCACAACACTTCACTATTAACCACTTGAACGCACAGAATAATATCGCTTGTAATCGCCTGACAATAAACAGAACTGAGCGTCCCTGAGTAATTGAATTTATATCCCGCCGAAAATGTAGACGATTCCACATACTACGTATTACATCTAAACTACGACGTAATTGATTGCAGCCTTGACACAGTGCGACCGTCTAGCAAAGGCGTCAAGGAGCATGTACACCACAACAATACATTCCGTATCCCTCTGGAACGTTCGATAAACACGTAGATTGTTTTGTGATGTCGTAACAATATTTATATTTTTCATTTGTATATATTTTTGTAATAATTTTGTTGGGGATACAAATTTTACTTCAAACATTTATTAAAAACTAGTTAAACATAAAACAAAGTAGTAAATTATAGATATGATAATACATAACTCTTCAAAAAATTAAAAATATTATATTATTCTATGGAAAGTATTAAAACATCTTAAGCAGAGAAAACTCTCTTTTGAACACGCTGAGGAAAACGTAGTAACTTTTTTTACTATTCTTCTTTTTCGAGGCTGTCTTCCTTGTAGTAAAGCTTTTTCGTAACATCCTTTCCAGTGCTTCCTCACATCCACTGCTCTTCCTCCACTTCTGATCAACTCAAGGCGCCATAGTGATGACTGAAAGCATGACAGACGCGGCGTGGGATGACAAAAATAACCACACCACACCGCGTCGGTCACACTGACCGAAAGCTCTTAAGATCACAATTCTTGCATTGTAGATATGATAATACCAAACAACCTCAATTTAGTAGCCTAATAGACACAAAAATGATTAAAAACAATTTGACCCAAGGGGGGACGGAATAGGCTAAATACGACGCCAGATAACGTGTTAATTTATGTTTGGTTTGTTGCAGGCTGGGTGAACTCGGCGATAAACCCGTTCATCTACGCGTTCTACAGTCCGGACTTCAGACTGGCGTTCTGGCGCCTGACGCTGCGTCACTGCAGCGGCCGCCAGATGGTCAGCAAACAGTCGAGCAGCAACTCCAGACAGAGCGTCAACCTGCGCGACAGTGCCGTGTACACCAGTTGCCACAGAACTTGATGTTCGAACCAGATCAGACCGAACCGTTCCTACTATCACGCCAGGGACTCGCGTGTCTGAACCGGTTCCGGCAATGATCTGTTCTTTATATAAAGTGCATTTATTTGAATACTATCAGTTGCTAGACACAAGGTTTAGTATGATTACTAACGTGTAAGAAAAATTACTGAATTGCTTATAACGGCTTATGAGTGCATCGTTAGTTACTGAGTGGGACGTTCATTTCGAAATTAGACTTGTCCGGTCGTGACTTGTGGTGATAGCAGTGCGTTTCATGAGACCATTTCAGAAACTGTCAAATTATTTATTACGTTAAGATCGATTGAAATAACTTATATTTATTGTATACAAACATTCCGGTAAAGATGATTATAAACTGTACACTTTTGGAAGGCGGCTGAGAGTTGCGGTCTTTATCTACGCGTAACGCGTGGGGTGGAAAACTACGTCTAAAGGCGGGCCAGTCACAACGGGGTCGTATTTTGAAAGGCTTTAGAGATATGGTTACCCTAAAAAAATATTAGCTTGGATCTGTATAAACTGGAGGAAGATATGAAGAACTGAACGGCTGGGGCAGAACTATGAGGCATGGTGGACTGTAAGGGACGTAGGGACGGAGAGGTGTGGGACGTTCGAGGAAGCGCTGGAGTGACCAGCTCTAATCTTTGCCAGTTTGAGACCGGAACAAACCATCCTTCGTTTAATCCTTGGAGATGATGATGATAATGATATATCAGATTACCTGTTTCGTTCGACGACTATTATAATTTAAATTTTATGTTCCACTTTCAAATTAACAAAAACTAATTAAACCCATGTGTAATAAAAGCCACGAGAAGAAAAGATCAAGGGTAAAATCGGATAATGAAGAAATCGAACAACTGAAGGAATTTGCTAGTAAGGCAGTGTGATTAAAAATTCAGTAGGTGTAAGTCAGAATTAAAACGAAGAGTTATGCTAATCAAACTGTTAAAATATAAAGGAAACTTCTCACAACTAACCAAATGAACTTAAAAGTTAGGAAGACTTTTTCGATACCTTTTGTTTGTTTCTTACTTTACGAAAGTAAAACCTGGGCCTTAGAGAAGAAGGACAAGGTCCGGCTGTAGGCAGTAAAGTGTGTGAAGGAGAAGGATGATAAAGATATGTTGTATTGAAAGAAAAACAAATGTTGAGGTTTTTAAGGAAGTATAACAAGGAGAAGAAAACTTTTAAAAGCAATCGTGAGAAATAGAATTTAATATTTAAACAAATGAATTTCTATGGAAATATGACCAACTCCGTTATGACTTGGTTATATTAGTGTGTGCCACTAAACATATAACTTCATTCATTAACCATAAACAAAATCTTCATTCATTTCGCACATGCGCACAACAGTCTTGAACAGTTTTTCATAGTGTCGGCTGCCATAAGGCTAGCGAGAACATTAGCACGCTAGTGGCATTGTGAAGCGACACTGTGTGACAGAGAGGCTATTGTGTGAGTGATACATTGCACTGTTATAGCGCTGTCTCACCGCTCTACTCTCTAGACATCTTATACTTTAAGTGAGAGTAATTAATTCTTTGGATCGGCACAGTTGAGTGCTCAAAAAGGACTGCCAGGTTTCTACAACAAAAGGACACAACAATTACGTGTTTTTTTGTTTGTTTTTTAACTTAGTGAGAAATTTCGGAGGACGAATTTCAACTACCGCAAACTATCATCTGCGTGTTCAACTTAAGCCTACCAGATAAACACGAAACACGACTGACTATTATTAATGCACATATTCTTACGCTAAATAAACATTATATACCGTAGTTAATGAATTGTGTCCAACGACAACAATTTTATTCAACTCTACATAAAATGTTTAACTGACATATGCCAAAGAAGACGTAGCTACTACAAATCGTAATACTAAAGACGAATTTCGAGGAATGAATTTTATCAAAACCGTAGGCTTATGTTTCCTAACAACCACGAAGACGCCTAAGAAAGTGTTTTGCATTAATTGTATAAAATAACAAAGAAGAATATTGAATAAACGAACGGAAGTCATCCTGCCCGACGAGAGGCCCGATTGTAATCCGCTGCACTTGTGTGTGTATGTGTGTGTGTGTGTGTTTCAGAGGATGCTCGTCTTTGCGCCCGGCCGCCTTCGGAAAGTGAACAGAGTCTATAATTTATTTTACAAAACAAACATGATTTTTTTTTAGTTGATAACGAAAGACACGATTTTGTGGCTTTGTAAAGAAAGAAAAAACACCGCTTTAAACTGTTTCAACATTACAAGAACACTGCAAGAAGTGTTTGTATAACACTACCTGTAAGATATACCGTGATTGTGCCAATCATTACTTTGTAGAAGAAGAGCTGAGCTACCTGTCAGTGTTTTGTTTTTTGCATAGCGTACTAAATTTTCTTTACAAAAATAAATAAAGTAAAGAAACAGTGTATTTTTCATGTTCATATTGTACGTAAGGTGATAATAATCATTATAATTTACAAGTCGTGTATCTTAAGAAAATATATGTTTATTTATTGTATTTATAGGGTAGTTGTAACTGCACAAACTATGTACGAATGATTACTTCCGTTTTTGTTTCTAACTTTATTCTAATTATAGCTTAGAACTTAGCGTATTTAGAAAGTATGATGAATTGTTTGTGTGTACTGGGAAGATTTTGTTTGCATGCTGAATGCTTGACATACGCGAGTCTATGTATTTGACAAAAGGAAATCAGGTATTTTGTATATATGTAAAAGCGAATTAATGTATAGCCCATGGCCGTCTTTCGCATCCCATTTTATTAATGTATAGCCCATGGCCGTCTTTCGCATCCCAGTTTATTAATGTATAGCCCATGCCGTCTTTCGCATCCCAGTTTATTAATGTATAGCCCATGGCCGTCTTTCGCATCCCAGTTTCCACTACCTTTTACTTATTCCTCTGATTTATCACATATTCTTCTGATTAACCCCCTTCTACCCATTGCATCTTTTACCTCTGTTTCCCGAATGTGTTTTGGTCTTCCTTTCTTTCTTCAGTTCGGTGGTGTCCGTTCGGTTATCTCCATTTGCCATCTATTTCCATATATTGTTTTAACTTTTCCGAACCATTTCAAGCGTTTTACTTCCGTTTTTACTCCAATGTCAATGCCGTTGTCCAGTTCTTCTCGATTGTCTGCGTTTCTCACTTTATATAATCTTGTTTCCACTCGACATCGCCTCCAGAAATCCATTTCCGTCGCTCTAATACGTCACTTGTTTCTTTGACTAATTTCCTATATTTAGGCTTCGTACGTTGATACACTCGCTGTATTAGGTTTTATAAAATTCTCATCTTGTTGTTTTTGCAATGTTTTATCGTCACCATCACACGGTATAGGCAAGATGCTGCCTGTTCCGTCTTCAAAAATCCTCCACCCATCTCTTCCTGGGTCTACCCACACACCTTTGTCTTATAGGTCTGTATTTCCAGACTTGTGTGGCCAATCTGGAATCTGACATTCTTTTAAAGAGTTCCTTTCACCGTTGTTTGTAACCTTTTAATTTTTCATTTAATTTAAAAACTTGTTACACTTCTCTTATGGCCTCATTTCTTATACGGCCTAGTTTAGAACACCTTTTAACTCCTCTTAAGAATGCTAATTTCGAGACCTGTAGTTTACAGCCTTTTTTATTTTGGTTGGTCTATAATTCACACCTTTAGGACAGTACAGGGACCGCCATAACGTTGTGTCTCGACGTACCTTGTTTCTATAAATACGGTTGATAGCAACGTTTTATTCCATAGAATACTGTTTAGTTGTCTTGTGGATGTTCATGCTTGTCCGATTCAGGTAGTCTGTATGAAAGATAAATGATGGAAGATATAAGAAGGCGCATGGAGAGAGTCATTATCGTTTATGCTTTGAGGATGCAAATGTAGAAAGACAGGAAAAGAAAAGTCAAAGAAGAAGTAATAGAGTGAGAGAAAGATATAGGCGCTGATAGAGAGAGAGAGAGAGAGAGAGAGAGAGAGAGTGAGAGGGGGGGGATTGAAAGGTAAAAAAGTCTTCTGTGTGTGTGTGTGCGCGCGCGCGCGTGTGTGTGATTAAAATAGAGTAACCGGCAGATCAGAATGCGAGCCACGCGCTACTACTCATTTTGCTAACGTTTATTTGTGTACTAGCCTGACCTGAAAACATCGGGTTAGTGCTTTGTGTAACCCAACTACCAAATTATAAGCCCCTACTACCAATAATGTATTGATAAGCTAAGTGAAAAAGTAAAATTTATACCTAGAAGAGAGTTCAAAATGTATGTTCCGGTGTATACATTCTGGTTTTAGAACTTTCGTCGGGTGGACGTGCGACGAATGGTAGTAGGACACGTCGTTATTAAATGGCTCACCTCCTCCTCACCGTTCACTCTATGGGTGTTACGTAATGTTTCATAATACAATGTATGTTGCACATCATTCAACCAACATCATCAGATACACTATCGATCCAAGGTTATGTTACCCCAAGTTCCTTGAGACTATACAGTATTGTATCGTCTATGGCAGGGCCGCTAGACACTTTGGTTGTTTGTCCATACGTAAGCTTCATAGCTACACTAATTTTTTGTAGCAGAGATTATAAAGTATACGTTCAATAGAAACACGTGTAGAGGCTGTAAAGCATTTTTTTTAAGATTTTAAAAGACGTCTCCATTAACATTAAGGCATGAGTCCCACTGTTGCACTAATCTGAAGATTATCTGCTGGTGAAATTCTTGCGGAACCATTTGCTCGGCGTCCGATTTGAACTGCCGTCCTTTTAGTGATTTCTTTAATGACCCGAAAACATGATAATCGCACGGGGACAAGTCGGGACTGTAATGTGGATGTTGTAAGACTTCCCACTTCATACGACCAAGCATCGTCTGGGCTACATGGGGTCGAGCATTATCTTGCAGAAGAATGACACCATTTGTGAGCTTCCCGTGACGTTTATTCTTGATGCTGACCTGTAAGCGTTTTAAGCTGTCTGCATATCGCTCAGCTTTGATGTTGACATCAGGTTCTTTAAAATCTAAGAGCAGCATACCCTGATAATAAAAATACGGTCACCATTACTTTTCCTGCCGAAGGTTGAGACCGAGATTTTTTCGCCTTAGGAGATTGTGCATGCTTCCACTACATACTCTGACGTTTGGCTTCTGGTTCGTAGTGATAACACCAAGACTCATCGCCGGCAACAATTTGGTGTAGAAAGCCATTACCTTGTTGTTGATAGCGCATCAAATGCTGTAATGGTAAGGCCGAACGCAATTTTTCTGCTCGTCAGTAAGCAGTCGTGGAATCCACTGAGCAGCAACTTTGTGATAACCAAGACTATGAACGATGGACTGAACAGTTCCCACGCTGATGCTCAACATTTGAAAAAGTTCTCTAACTTTGATGCTTATTTGCGAGTAAAGCAGTTTCCAGCTGTCTCACATTTTCATCTGATGCTGCAACACGTGCAGCTCCGGGACGGGCCAGATCTTTAGTGGGTTCTCTTCCTTGTCGAAATTTATTGCACCACTCAACCACTGCCGTATGAGAATAACTATAGTCACCATACACAGTTTTCATTCTGGTATAAACTTCCATTAACTGACGCCCCTCAGCCGCCAAAAACTGAATAACGAACGGCACGCAATTATCTTTGGACGGATTGTTTATCATAGATGCCACTTTTCAACCCAGTCACAACGCTTAGAAAAGAGCAAAACGCAAATATTTTTAACAGACGCTTCACTAGTACTTAAACAGACAATATAAACAAATGAATTCCGTTGCCATTGCGAGGAAGTCACGGCTGCGCAGGTCAAACGTATTTCTATTGAACAATCCTCGTATACGTTGCCAGCTGTAGGAAATTTGGACAAGGAAAAAGAGAATATTTTTCCCTGGGTCTGCACATCTAAAAAGACAAACAAAACTTACATAACCTTGAATCGATCATTTCTACATGTCGTCGACTGAACCGCTTCTTGTTTTCACATTATTGTAAGTCATTATATCTCATTGATTCCATTTAACTTATTATATAATATAAGTCGCCTTTAGTTACGCTATGTTTGTACATACATGTATGTTGTACTACACCAGAAATATGAACTGTAATAAAGATTTAAGATTTATTATACTGTCGTGTGTTACTGCCATTAATACCCTAGTACCCTAGTGTCCTTATCTATGTACAATACCATGGCCGGCTCTAGTAGAAGGCCGGAATATTAAACGTGGCAACATTGGAACCAGCTGATATTTGAGGCCGACTAGACAATCTCTTAATTTATGTTTTTCAATAATCAAATCGCGTCATTTTTCATTACCGGTTAATAGTAGTTTTATAATTCTTCATTTTTTTGCAAATTAAAAATTTATTATATAAAATCCTGTTATATTATTTAAGAAATATAATAATTAACTCATTATTATACGAAACAGTATAATTTAATAAGATACGAATTAAATAATTAGAACAAAATTAATTCATAAGGCCTAACACTAATTTACTAGTTTCTTCAACTTAAACGTAAAGTACTAAGTGCGCACAGATCTGTAATTTAGATTTAGCTATAAAGAGGCCTACTCATGATTTTAGTAATGCTATGAAATTAAATCAAAATATAACATGTTCACTTTAGCTGTTTTATTACAATATGCTTATAGGCCTCAGACGCAACGTTGCCAGATTTAATATTCCGGCCTTCTACTCTAGCCACGGCAATACGCATCGCAAGGTTTGACAGGTGAAAGGTATGTAGATTCCCGGTCATTTTCCCGAATCGATTTTTCCGAATGACGAAATACCCGAAATCATTTTGCCCGAATAGCCTACTTTTTTGCCGAATCCATTTTCCCGAAGTTTGTAATTATGTATTTTGATTCCTGTTTGCTTTAATTGTAAATAAACAAAATCAAAGGTTTATATAGAAGGTTTATATTAAACAAATAAATTTTTATTAGGGAAAGTGGAAAAGGTATCTAGGCAAAACGATTTTGGGTATCTCGTCACAGGGGGAAAATGTCCATTCGCGAAAGTGGATTCGGGTAACTCCGGATACCAGGTGCGTAAACTGGCGACACTCGCCAGTAGTAAGCAGAAAAATGTACTGGCTGTTAGGGACAAACTCGCAGCTAACAGTTGAAAACAAACTGCTGTTGTACAAACGAGTTCTGAAGCCTGTGGGGGTTTACGGAATTCAACTATGGGGTTGAAATAATACTATAAATATATATTATATCTGTGTTATTTAGACCACGGATCTGACACTTGTGTAGGACGTGACTTCTACTATAGTGGTACCCAATCATAACGTTGTTATAACAACGGGATGTCAATTGTATGCATTCCTGGCACACCTGATGTGACCGTACAGAAATAGTCGTGATGACGTCGATATGGGGGGAATTTCAGCCAATCCCCAGACTTAAACACTAAATTGTGTTTATCTTTTAATTGTATAAGACGTGCAGTCTGAAATGGAAAGTGGAGATCTTAACAGGGTAAGTAAAGTGTTTAAATATCTCAAATTGAAAAGTGAAGTTAAAAAATGTGTTAAGCTCTTGCGGTTTAATGAGCAGTGCTTAATTAATAATGTTATACCAAAACATGCGTATGCGAATATACAAAATACAACAATGTGGCTAAAAAAGTGAAAGAACAAAATGAAAAGTTGTGGCTTAGGTTAGAAATAAGATCACTATACAGATTAGTTAACAGATATAATAAAGAATTATTTATAAACGTATGGAACTACTGGAAATATATTCATATAAAGAAATAGAAGAAATAATATATAACTTTGGGACTACGTACATTGAAAATAAACTGAAGGAGAAAAACGGTAAGTTGTCTGAAAAGTTAAACAGGTTAATAAGAAAGAAAAAAGGGAATAAAGATAGAAAAGTTAAGTTTGACTATAATAAATGAGTGACAAATCTTACCGATGTAAATTTTAATGAGGAAGAGAAAGAATTGTTAGCTTAAGGGTTCAAATTTGCGCCACCTCCAGAAATGGACCAAGAGAAATTAATTATTGAGTGTGAAGCTGTGATACAAAAATTACGTAACGAGGAAGTCGAGAAATAGATAAGGTGGGAAATAAGTAGTCTAGTTAACAGAAAAGGAAGTAATCTGAAAAAAGAAAAAAGGAATACATTGGTGAATGGACTGAAAAATAAAAATAAGAATAATTAAATTATAGCCTCTAAAGCGGATAAAGAAAATACAATGCTATTACTTAAGAAAAATGATTACGTAACGAAAGCTGAGAAATTTACTAGTAAAGGCCCTTATGAGGAAATTAACTATGATTACACAAATAAGTTCCAAGCTATGGAAAAGCAGTTGATGAAAGAAATATCGTTTATTAATGAATATGAAAAAAAGTGCCAGATAGAAAATAATCCTTCAGCTCCAAAATTAAAATCTCAGGTCAAAATACATAAGGAAGGTCTCCCAGTAAGACCAATTGTTTAGTATATTAATGCACCATCTTATAAAATATCTAAAGATATAAGTAAGATTTTGAAGGAAATATATCAATATGGGGAGAAATGTAGTGTTAAGAATGACATAGAGCTTATAGAAAAGTTAATAAAAGTGGTAGTAAATGAAAATATGCATCTCGTATTTTTAGATGTTAAAGATATGTTTACTAGAATAAAGGTAGATAAGGTTAGACAGTAATAACTTTGGAGGTTACAAGTACAAGGACCAAGTGTTGAAGGTAATAAAAGAATCTCTAAGCCAAAATTATTTTCACAATAAATTTTATATATGAAGGGAAGGTTACATATGGGATCGTCATTGTCTCCGATTATGGCAGAAATCCTTATGAACGATTTAGAAAAAAGGTTATTGAATTCGACGAAATACAAAGAGAAAATAAAATTGTGTGCTAGGTATGTAGGTATGTAGACGACGTACTGGTGATATGGGATGGGAATATAGAAGAAAAGCATGATTTTGTAAAGGATGGAATAGCATGGATAGTAATATACAAATCAAAGAAGAAATAGGCGGGAAGGAGTTGAATTACTTAGATTTAATGATGAAAATAAAAGTTGGAAAAGAATTGATTTTGGATACATTCAGGAAGGGAGTTTATTCGGATCTAATTATTCCTAAGGATTCATACCATCCATATAAATATAAAATGGCAGCATTAAACGCTTTTTGTTGTAGGATGGATATGTTTTTAAAAGATGAAGATACCAAGGATAAGAGGATAAAAGAGGTAGAAAAAAATAATTATTATAATATGAATGTAAATAACAAAATAATGGATAAGATCCGTACAGGAGAAAATGTGGGGGATAGGAAGGATACAAATTATATGGGATCGGTAACACATGCAGGACCAAAATTATTGTGGAATGTTGTAAGAAAAGTGATAGATGAAGCAATTTAAAATTGTATGACAGTGTGACAGTGTTTGATAAAATTAAGAACAGTAATACAGTATAAGAAGACATTCCGATTTTACAAAAAAGTAGGGTATAAAAACTAAATTTAAGGATTGTAATAAATTGTACGCAGGCGAAACGAACCGTACGTTTGAGTGTAGACTGGCGGATCATAAAAGAGGGGAAGGGAATAGGACATCCAGTTCACTATATGCTAGGCATTTTGTTGAAGAAAACAATAAGTTTGTTTATCCATTAGAGGAATATGCAATTATAAAGGTTGTACATAGGCCTAATTCGGTGGAAGAAAATTGGGAGAAGAACTTCAAATATTAAAGGAAAGAAAAAGGGATTTAAATAGTTTAATTAACTCAAAGGTGAAATTTGATAATGAAGATATATTTTACAACATAGGCTATTAAGGAACAGAGAAATGTGTAACATAAAGGTTGGTAGCACTCTGATACTTATTGTGTGTCCAAGCAGCCATGCGCCCTGAAGGATTAAGCGACCCTCGCACACACACACACACGTGCAGCCCGGCCTACCTGCCGCGTGGGCCGGGCTGCGGGTGTGTGTGTGTGAGATTGGGCGTGGGGGTGCGAGGGTCTCCTAATCCTTCAGGGCGCATGGCTGCTTCGACACACAATAGTGATTGGAAAAGTACCAGGTCATAATGGAAAGTTACCAGACATCAATGGAAAAGTACTGGGCCAAGGGGTGGTGAGTCGGCTGATTGTTTGCTGCCTAAGGCGTAACAAGGGTGTTTACCTGCTATGTTTGTTCATTGCAAGTTGACGCTTCCGGGTTGTAGATATGATATATAAAGGAGTGAAGATTTCTAGGTAGGTTGTTGTGTTCCATCTGAAGATGAGCCGAGAGGCTTGAAAGCGCTTATAGAAAGTAAATTGCGTGCTGGTGGTTGCAATACAAGTTCAGTAAAAATTATACTTAACCACTAAATTGTGTTTATATTTTAAGAATAAATATGGGCAGGCTGTGCGCAGTAATAGCAAATAAACGGATGCGCAACATCTCATTTAGAGCCAATTAAAGTCTTTGTGTAGAAAACTAAATCGTTTTGAGACAGGAAGACGGAGCACTACTCCTAGTATGGCCTTGATCAACTGTGCAGTACGACAAGGGTGCACATTGTCAACTTATTTTTAATATATATACAGATGAACCTTCCACAACATTTCATGATCGGTTCTTGAATTCATCCATTAAGTAATGTCTAACCATTATAAACATTTATAAAACAATTAAAAAGACTTTAATTAGTATCCATTAGTATACATGCACAGTTTCTATGTGCAAAAGACAATAATTAATTGTATTTAAGTACGATTGTTACTGCTATATAAGAGAATTTAGTTTAGTTAATTTTCAGTAAACATCAACCTCCATAATAACAGACTAGCATTTATCCATGCAACCTCTGTGTGTGTGTGTGTGTGTGTGTGCGCGCGCGCGCGCACCCTTGAGTAAGGTTACAGAACTAAGGATATAGAAAACGTCCGGTAGAAGTTACTGTGACGTTGAAAGGGTTGCCTGCGGTAATCAACTTTGTCACGGCGATGTTGCTCCAATAAAAAATTGACCAATTCAGCCACACTGTCGCAGCGATTTATAGCACCGAGTTTCTTACGTTGCCGTCTCCTGACCAGACCAGACGTATCTCAGCGCATTTGTCTCCCGTTTGTTTTTGCTTCTTCCAGTTTTCTAATTGCATCTCAATTATTGTGACCAACAGTTTTCTGTCTGTTCTCATATTTTATTCGTCTTGTTCGAACGTACATTTTTTTCTATTATACTTTTCTTTACCTATACTTTCTTTGGGAATGTACTGCTGAAATAATATTGTAAAAATTAAAATATACGCTGCACGCATGCTGGCTATACCTTTGCTTGACCAGTTTTACATAACAGCTGATTGTAATGTACGGTTACCTTCCGCAGCTCAGAATTTCAAAGTGGACTCATCCATACATAAACTGGTTTCTGGCCAAATGCCTTAGCTTTGATATTGTTGTATTTGTACATGGTGATCATTTTGTTTAGAGCAGGATTCAGCATAAGTGGCTTCTCGAGCGCCTTCTTTAGTGTCAGAACTATTGTTAAGTGCTCCTACTGCTTTCATAGTGCGATTCTGTAGTTGTTCTCAAGTGCCAATACGTCTAGAATAAACTAATGACTTCGACGAACTCCCTACAGAGGAGTCTAAAACTGGAGAACGGATGATCGAAGCAGCCATCTTATTGGTCAGTTTCGATCATCCACAGGTTGCCGTACGTATTTTTACAACGTATCGTCGTATTGTACAGTGGAAGCTAAATACAGACACCATTGAAGTAACTGTCACTAATTACCAGCTTTGATTATTCTCAAACAACAATTTGAAATCAACGAGGTACTTTAAACAATAATTCAATTTTAACTTGTCCGCACAAGCCCGCCTGTGCTTGTCCTCACGTACAATACCGAGTTATTACAGTACTGCATTAATTAACACAATAATCACTTTCACTAATCCGCAACAATCACTTGATCCGCACTCTACAATGTCTCCAGGTGTAACTGATTGACTAAGCCGGCCTCTGTTCCTTACACAGATCTCGCAGAGGTTCCAGAATAATTTTCCATATTCCTCGCGGCGTGCCTATATAATTTGCATAGTTACAAGAGCTCAAACAATCTGGAAGTTACCTGAGTATACGACCTTCACACAGACGCTGCACGCAATGGGATAGTCGAGAAACGTGTATTTGTCGTAGCAATATTATTTAAATTATATCTAATCTTACCAGAGATGTGAGTTGGTGCACAACTGCGCATGATAACCATTTCCCAGATAACTGTCGGTAGTCTGTTTATTTGTAGTATGCAGTGTTTTTATAATTCAATAAAATAAATATTTAGCATTTGCAGATGATTTCGTTGTTTTGACAAAAATCTAGAAGAAACAAAAATTTGAGTAAAACTGTTTATAAAATAAGTTTCAAAATATACTTGTCTTTTTATAAAAAAGTAGGCTATATCTTTAAAATTAAATGTTAGACATAAAAATTTAAATTAAAAATAAAATTAAAGTGGCTAATAACTCGCATAGTCTGAACACTCTAGATGTTTTTATTGTTAGCGACTTTTCGATTTCGCTACAATATCGTTTTAATATTATCGATTTCTTTTTTATAATAGTCACCAGTAGAACATATAGCTTCAGCACAGGATTTTCAAGTTCTAATGACCCTCCCCCCGCTTTTTGTGTGATTAAGATAGTTGTACAAATTGTAGAAATATTGTCCCGTATAAGTTGGTAAACAAGCAAAGGAACACGCCTAAAATTCTACAAGGTGATGGCTCTTGCCAAACTTATTTATGGGTTTGAGAATTGGACTTTAACAAAAGGCCAGGCCAGTCACATCCAAGCGGCCGAAATGAGATTTCTCAGGCACGTGGCAGGGTATACTCTCCATGATCAAGAAACGCAAATATACGGCAGGAACTGAATATTATGAGTATACTCGACTGGATCGCCCAGTATCGGTTGAATTGGTGGGAACATCTTTGCCGAATGGATGACTGCCGAATCCCCAAACAACTCTGGAACTATATGCCGAGGGGACGGAGAGGTGTGGGACGTCCGAGGAAGCGCTGGAGTGACCAGCTCTAATCTTTGTCTATTTGAGACCGGAACAAACCATCCTTGGTTTAATCCGTGAAGATGATGATGGTGATGATGATGATTTAAACCGTAATGTACACACAGTCCTGAGTGACTATTCCATCCAAGAACGTCAGAGAACGCATTACTTTCTAACTCGTACATAAACTTAATACAAGGAGTTAAATTATTCACATACTCAAAGAGTTGCCTTTACCATATATTAGTGTAAACCAGAAGACTGTCCAATCGATAAGACAGTCCATTTGGTACATTTCCATCTAACTTTAGACGCAACACCGAGTTATCAAGAAATTATCTTAACAAGCAAATAGTTATAAGTTCCACAATTACGTCAGCAAGTAAATTTACTGACGTAAGTAGTTATAGGAACTGCGGAGCGCCTTGAGGCAAGTAATACCTAACTGCGACAATGAAATTCAATTATTTACCAGATATATTTGCAATGCACTATGTTAATTACTTGAATCCTTTTACTTACATCTGTAACTTATGAAGAAATTAATGTTGAAACAAATATAGGTATATTGCATTATATAAAATTGCTCTTGACTATAATATTGAGTACAGGCTACTTACGTGAATCGCATGACTCGTGACATTAAACAGGAAATTTTCAATAACCAAATTGATAGTTACAAGTATTATGAATCAGAATAAAAATTAAACACACACACGAGGGGTCAATACAACATTTTCAAGCGGGCAAGGTAAGCTTCAGTTACCATGATCTTTAATGCACCTTAGATAACAATCTAACAATCCTCTGCTCGCATCAGGTGACTTTATATATTGTACCATTTTTTTACGAACTGACCAGTTAGGCCGTTCTACTAATGAAACACGCTTAACTGTATGATTAAAATTGAAATCATTATTGTGTAACATCATACTCGAAACAAGAATATTTATATAAGTCATTTTCACAGAATCACTTACTTAATAATTATTTTCTTATACATAAGAATGTTTCTACGTTTATAACAAAGCGAGTTAAATAATTAACAGAAAGGGAGGCAAACAAAAATTTTAAGATGTTTTGATCGACCACAAAGGATTAGGCTCTACTGTACCCAAATCACGTCACCCGGAGTCCTCACTTCTCGTTAAAACATCGTCTTGGAAACTCGAGATGATCCGACATGTTGGAAACTCGAGACAGGGCACTGCAACACATCGTGCGACCAGCTGAAACTGCAACCGCTCCAGTGCAACCAGCCCACACACGCTATCATTGTGCCGGCACAAGTTGCCGTGCAAATTGCAGCGTGTGTGGCCAGCTTAAGAAGGGTATATAGTTGAATTAAGGGCGACATCCAATCTGGTCACTGGTAGTCCCTCCCCTTGTACAAATTCGAGACCCTCATTAGTAAATTAAAAACCGACCGCCCTTGCAGGTCGACGAGCCTAAACGGAAAGCTGAACTGAAAGCAAGTGCGTGTACTAAAAGTATTCGTTTCTCGAAAATCTAACCCCATGATTTGTAGTCCAGATATTTTAAAAATACGTACTCATATTTCTGTCATAACAGTGCTCTCTTTGATTTTAAAAATTATACTTTATTTACACGTTTTTAAACTTAATACTGTTTCTTTTTCTTCTTCTTCTTTTACTTATTCTTCTTATCTCCACGTCTTAGGCATGATGTTTGTTCGACTTGACAAAGTAACAACAGATTTGCTCCAATTTTACAAATGTTTTCCATGTCATGATTGCCCCAGTGGGATACCCACAGGCTTATAGGTTTTCTGGCAACATTTCAAGGTAGAACCCCCTTCGAAGAATACAAATTGTCATCTCTTATATGTTTACGATAGACTGTTATGTTTATATTTTTCGTGGTTTACAGTAGTTAATATTAATTAAGGTTGACGCTTAGTCTAAAGGTTAAACCTAGGGGGGCTGATAGAGAGACGTTTTGAGAGAGACTGCGTCATTTACCTTGGAGGAGGACAAAGCCGTCACTGGGACTACATTAATTTTACTTAATTTGGTGATTTTTAACATTTTTGTTGTAGTGTGCGTCGGACAATCGTACAATTAGCGACTGTTGTTGGCTGTGGGAATATTGTGACGCGTAAATACATTGCGATTAACGAGTTCTCTGGTGTTAAATAAGTTATTTCACTGATTAATGCGATCTACGTACCTTAGTGTAACTGACCAGCACCCAGTTACGTGGCGAGGACAATAAAGGCTACTCCACATAGACGCGATACTCGGTATAGTCGGTACAGTACTCGGTAAGATTATCGTTGCTTACTGACAGGACTACCTACACTAGCGCGACACTCGGTATAGTCGGTACAGTACTCGGTAAGATTACCGTTGCTTACCGACAGGACTACCTACACTAGCGCGACACTCGGTATAGTCGGTACAGTACTCGGTAAGATTATCGTTGCTTACCGAGAGGACTGCCTACACTAGCGCGACACTCGGTATAGTCGGTACACTACTCGGTAAGATTACGTTGCTTACCGACAGGACTGTATTTTGTTTTCCACTATACTATACGACGATCAACTAGACCGTCGTAACAATACAGTATTATCAGTAGCAAATAAATCTAAATTAAGAATTTTTTTTTACAAACATATTTTTTTATAAAGATGTCAACAACACCACGAAGACCAAAATTAATTACCATAGTAATAATAATAATAATAATTGCTGTCATGTATACCACCGAAGTAGCTTAGGAGTAGGCAGTGTAGGCTGCCTTATGTGAGCAGTACGGCATACAAGGAAGGGAGTGTGGCCAGCACTACGCTTCAACCGCCCATATAATCCCCAGGATGTTATCCCAGGTACTCGTTTTCAACAGGCTGAGTCGACCTGGCGGCTGAAAAACGCACCTTGATTTTATGGTGCGGGCCCGGGAATTGAACCCGGGACCTCTAGATTAGTAGCCAGGTGCTACTAATTACCATAGTAACAAGTAAATAAACAAATGCTATTTTATGGTATCTTTAAACAGTCCGTTTGACCTCTCTCATGCCTGTTAAAAACGCAGCACCGTGCGTTCTGTCCACGTCCGTGTGACCAATTTCATCGCCGCCTGTGTGTTGAATTCAATGCGTTCCCAACCGGACGCAAACGGCCGGGATAAAAACGCTCTTGTGACCGTGCCGTAAGTCCGTTGGAGACAACTGGGACGTCCACACACAAGGAACAACGTCAGAGACCAGTAACGCCCTGTTCAAGTGTCCAACTTGTTCCGCCCCAGGATAGCTAGTCCCGACCACCAAGACCTACGTATTGTATGCACACCAGTTTTGCTGCCGAGACGCCTGAGGAGCGGGGTTCTTCTGAATGATAGTGCGTGCTTGTGTTGGACGTATTAGATTGAACGTTTGTACATTATATGTAAGAGTAATTTATTGAATATTTTGTTAAAGTGTGTTTTTTTAATCGCTACAAGAAATACGTTGTGAGAGACAGTCAAGTCACACCAAAACTATGTTAAACGTATTTTAAATGTATAGTATTACAGTGATGCGTGCAGTGGAATGGAATATGTCACCACATTCCTTGATCGGTAGCAAAGGTGAACTGCTGATAGTACTCTTACAAATTCCTAATCCATGTCCTATATACATCTTTACCAGGTTGACTGATACAGTTATCATTTTTAACCATAAAAAATATCTCAATCATTTTACGTTTATAAGTATTATCTCCCGGTCATCGAAACCCACTTGTTCATCTTGTTATTTGAAGTAACAGTCTCTATAATTCCAAGTTTGTCGTGCTTAATCGCTGAACTGCTACCTGTCGTAGTATATGAACGTCCTGCGCAGTATTCAACTTCCTGTCGTAACAAAAAACAATACATCCACCTGTAGTTAAAGTTGGTCGGGAGCAAAGCAGTGGAGTGGAGACTTGTTGTTTATATGCAGCGCCATACAGAAGCCTGCGAGGAACTAAAGGCTTCCCTCCCAAGTGCTGTATTGCTTAATTAACGCGTACCAGAATACGATACTAGATTACGAACGTACAACACCGCCTTAGGAAGCAATCAGTAGCGTGTTCTCAGGTAACCTAACTGAAGCGTTTCCAAACAATTGACTCCATTTAATTCAAAATTACGCCGATGAGTTATCACATTATGTTTCCGGTTCATATTCCTCGCGCAAATTGTGTGTTTAACTGCTGTCTAATGTACGCTTATTTTACTCTGCGTTGTTTACAATGGGAGGCAGGCAACAAGTTGTGTTCTATATACAGACGAATCAATCAACGTAACAAGAACGTCATTACTTTTGTAGCTGTGTTAATGTCAGTGTCAGTGTTTAACTGCTGTCTAATGTACGCTTATTTTACTCTGCGTTGTTTACAATGGGAGGCAGGCAACAAGTTGTGTTCTATATACAGACGAATCAATCAATGTAACAAGAACGTCATTACTTTTGTAGCTGTGTTAATGTCAGTGTCAGTGTTTAACTGCTGTCTAATGTACGCTTATTTTACTCTGCGTTGTTTACAATGGGAGGCAGGCAACAAGTTGTGTTCTATATACAGACGAATCACTCAACGTAACAAGAACGTCATTACTTTTGTAGCTGTGTTAATGTCAGTTTCAGTGTTTAACTGCTGTCTAATGTACGCTTATTTTACTCTGCGTTGTTTACAATGGGAGGCAGGCAACAAGTTGTGTTCTATATACAGACCAATCAATCAACGTAACAAGAACGTCATTACTTTTGTAGCTGTGTTAATGTCAGTGTCAGTGTTTAACTGCTGTCTAATGTACGCTTATTTCACTCTGCGTTGTTTACAGTGGAAGGCAGGCAACAAGTTGTGTTCTATATACAGACGAATCAATCAACGTAACAAGAACGCCATTACTTTTGTAGCTGTGTTAATGTCAGTGTCAGTGTTTAACTGCTGTCTAATGTACGCTTATTTTACTCTGCGTTGTTTACAATGGGAGACAGGCAACAAGTTGTGTTCTATATACAGACCAATCAATCAATGTAACAAGAACGTCATTACTTTTGTAGCTGTGTTAATGTCAGTGTCAGTGTTTAACTGCTGTCTAATGTACGCTTATTTTACTCTGCGTTGTTTACAATGGGAGGCAGGCAACAAGTTGTGTTCTATATACAGACGAATCAATCAATGTAACAAGAACGTCATTACTTTTGTAGCTGTGTTAATGTCAGTGTCAGTGTTTAACTGCTGTCTAATGTACGCTTATTTTACTCTGCGTTGTTTACAATGGGAGGCAGGCAACAAGTTGTGTTCCATATACAGACGAATCAATCAATGTAACAAGAACGTCATTACTTTTGTAGCTGTGTTAATGTCAGTGTCAGTGTTTAACTGCTGTCTAATGTACGCTTATTTTACTCTGCGTTGTTTACAATGGGAGGCAGGCAACAAGTTGTGTTCTATATACAGACGAATCAATCAATGTAACAAGAACGTCATTACTTTTGTAGCTGTGTTAATGTCAGTGTCAGTGTTTAACTGCTGTCTATTGTACGCTTATTTTACTCTGCGTTGTTTACAATGGGAGGCAGGCAACAAGTTGTGTTCTATATACAGACGAATCAATCAACGTAACAAGAACGTCATTACTTTTGTAGCTGTGTTAATGTCAGTGTCAGTGTTTAACTGCTGTCTAATGTACGCTTATTTTACTCTGCGTTGTTTACAATGGGAGGCAGGCAACAAGTTGTGTTCTATATACAGACGAATCAATAAACGTAACAAGAACGTCATTACTTTTGTAGCTGTGTTAATGTCAGTGTCAGTGTTTAACTGCTGTCTAATGTACGCTTATTTTACTCTGCGTTGTTTACAATGGGAGGCAGGCAACAAGTTGTGTTCTATATACAGACGAATCAATCAATGTAACAAGAACGTCATTACTTTTGTAGCTGTGTTAATGTCAGTGTCAGTGTTTAACTGCTGTCTAATGTACGCTTATTTTACTCTGCGTTGTTTACAATGGGAGGCAGGCAACAAGTTGTGTTCTATATACAGACGAACCAATCAACGTAACAAGAACGTCATTACTTTTGTAGCTGTGTTAATGTCAGTTTCAGTGTTTAACTGCTGTCTAATGTACGCTTATTTTACTCTGCGTTGTTTACAATGGGAGGCAGGCAACAAGTTGTGTTCTATATACAGACCAATCAATCAACGTAACAAGAACGTCATTACTTTTGTAGCTGTGTTAATGTCAGTGTCAGTGTTTAACTGCTGTCTAATGTACGCTTATTTCACTCTGCGTTGTTTACAGTGGAAGGCAGGCAACAAGTTGTGTTCTATATACAGACGAATCAATCAACGTAACAAGAACGTCATTACTTTTGTAGCTGTGTTAATGTCAGCGTCAGTGTTTAACTGCTGTCTAATGTACGCTTATTTCACTCTGCGTTGTTTACAGTGGAAGGCAGGCAACAAGTTGTGTTCTATATACAGACGAATCAATCAATGTAACAAGAACGTCATTACTTTTGTAGCTGTGTTAATGTCAGTGTCAGTGTTTAACTGCTGTCTAATGTACGCTTATTTTACTCTGCGTTGTTTACAATGGGAGGCAGGCAACAAGTTGTGTTCTATATACAGACGAATCAATCAACGTAACAAGAACGTCATTACTTTTGTAGCTGTGTTAATGTCAGTGTCAGTGTTTAACTGCTGTCTAATGTACGCTTATTTCACTCTGCGTTGTTTACAGAGGAAGGCAGGCAACAAGTTGTGTTCTATATACAGACGAATCAATCAATGTAACAAGAACGTCATTACTTTTGTAGCTGTGTTAATGTCAGTGTCAGTGTTTAACTGCTGTCTAATGTACGCTTATTTTACTCTGCGTTGTTTACAATGGGAGGCAGGCAACAAGTTGTGTTCTATATACAGACGAATCAATCAACGTAACAAGAACGTCATTACTTTTGTAGCTGTGTTAATGTCAGTGTCAGTGTTTAACTGCTGTCTAATGTACGCTTATTTCACTCTGCGTTGTTTACAGTGGAAGGCAGGCAACAAGTTGTGTTCTATATACAGACCAATCAATCAACGTAACAAGAACGTCATTACTTTTGTAGCTGTGTTAATGTCAGTGTCAGTGTTTAACTGCTGTCTAATGTACGCTTATTTCACTCTGCGTTGTTTACAGTGGAAGGCAGGCAACAAGTTGTGTTCTATATACAGACGAATCAATCAATGTAACAAGAACGTCATTACTTTTGTAGCTGTGTTAATGTCAGTGTCAGTGTTTAACTGCTGTCTAATGTACGCTTATTTTACTCTGCGTTGTTTACAATGGGAGGCAGGCAACAAGTTGTGTTCTATATACAGACGAATCAATCAACGTAACAAGAACGTCATTACTTTTGTAGCTGTGTTAATGTCAGTGTCAGTGTTTAACTGCTGTCTAATGTACGCTTATTTCACTCTGCGTTGTTTACAGTGGAAGGCAGGCAACAAGTTGTGTTCTATATACAGACCAATCAATCAACGTAACAAGAACGTCATTACTTTTGTAGCTGTGTTAATGTCAGTTTCAGTGTTTAACTGCTGTCTAATGTACGCTTATTTCACTCTGCGTTGTTTACAGTGGAAGGCAGGCAACAAGTTGTGTTCTATATACAGACGAATCAATCAATGTAACAAGAACGTCATTACTTTTGTAGCTGTGTTAATGTCAGTGTCAGTGTTTAACTGCTGTCTAATGTACGCTTATTTCACTCTGCGTTGTTTACAGTGGAAGGCAGGCAACAAGTTGTGTTCTATATACAGACGAATCAATCAATGTAACAAGAACGTCATTACTTTTGTAGCTGTGTTAATGTCAGTGTCAGTGTTTAACTGCTGTCTAATGTACGCTTATTTTACTCTGCGTTGTTTACAATGGGAGGCAGGCAACAAGTTGTGTTCTATATACAGACCAATCAATCAACGTAACAAGAACGTCATTACTTTTGTAGCTGTGTTAATGTCAGTGTCAGTGTTTAACTGCTGTCTAATGTACGCTTATTTCACTCTGCGTTGTTTACAGTGGAAGGCAGGCAACAAGTTGTGTTCTATATACAGACCAATCAATCAACGTAACAAGAACGTCATTACTTTTGTAGCTGTGTTAATGTCAGTGTCAGTGTTTAACTGCTGTCTAATGTACGCTTATTTCACTCTGCGTTGTTTACAGTGGAAGGCAGGCAACAAGTTGTGTTCTATATACAGACGAATCAATCAATGTAACAAGAACGTCATTACTTTTGTAGCTGTGTTAATGTCAGTGTCAGTGTTTAACTGCTGTCTAATGTACGCTTATTTCACTCTGCGTTGTTTACAGTGGAAGGCAGGCAACAAGTTGTGTTCTATATACAGACGAATCAATCAATGTAACAAGAACGTCATTACTTTTGTAGCTGTGTTAATGTCAGTGTCAGTGTTTAACTGCTGTCTAATGTACGCTTATTTTACTCTGCGTTGTTTACAATGGGAGGCAGGCAACAAGTTGTGTTCTATATACAGACGAATCAATCAACGTAACAAGAACGTCATTACTTTTGTAGCTGTGTTAATGTCAGTGTCAGTGTTTAACTGCTGTCTAATGTACGCTTATTTCACTCTGCGTTGTTTACAGTGGAAGGCAGGCAACAAGTTGTGTTCTATATACAGACGAATCAATCAACGTAACAAGAACGTCATTACTTTTGTAGCTGTGTTAATGTCAGTGTCAGTGTTTAACTGCTGTCTAATGTACGCTTATTTCACTCTGCGTTGTTTACAGTGGAAGGCAGGCAACAAGTTGTGTTCTATATACAGACGAATCAATCAGTGTAACAAGAACGTCATTACTTTTGTAGCTGTGTTAATGTCAGTGTCAGTGTTTAACTGCTGTCTAATGTACGCTTATTTCACTCTGCGTTGTTTACAGTGGAAGGCAGGCAACAAGTTGTGTTCTATATACAGACGAATCAATCAACGTAACAAGAACGTCATTACTTTTGTAGCTGTGTTAATGTCAGTGTCAGTGTTTAACTGCTGTCTAATGTACGCTTATTTCACTCTGCGTTGTTTACAGTGGAAGGCAGGCAACAAGTTGTGTTCTATATACAGACGAATCAATCAACGTAACAAGAACGTCATTACTTTTGTAGCTGTGTTAATGTCAGTGTCAGTGTTTAACTGCTGTCTAATGTACGCTTATTTTACTCTGCGTTGTTTACAATGGGAGGCAGGCAACAAGTTGTGTTCTATATACAGACGAATCAATCAGTGTAACAAGAACGTCATTACTTTTGTAGCTGTGTTAATGTCAGTGTCAGTGTTTAACTGCTGTCTAATGTACGCTTATTTCACTCTGCGTTGTTTACAGTGGAAGACAGGCAACAAGTTGTGTTCTATATACAGACGAATCAATCAATGTAACAAGAATGTCATTACTTTTGTAGCTGTGTTAATGTCAATGTCAGTGTCAATCAATGTTAATACAAATTGGGACTATTAACGTCTATTTCGTTTAATGGTTCAATCCACTGTTCTATGTTCACTTCTGTTCGTAACAACATCCATGATTAAATACATAAAAAATTATATGAGAAGAACAGAAAGGAACAAGGCGACTTTTCCTACAATACTTTCTATCACTTTGTGTGTGTGTGTGTGTGTGTGTGTGTGTGTGTGTGTGTGTGTGTGTGTGTGTGTGTGTGTGTGTGTGTGTGTGTGTGTGTGTGTGTGTGTGTGTGTGTGTGTGTGTGTGTGTGTGTGTGTGTGTGTGTGTGTGTGTGTGTGTGTGTGTGTGTGTGTGTGTGTGTGTGTGTGTGTGTGTGTGTGTGTGTGTGTGTGTGTGTGTGTGTGTGTGTGTACAGGCCGGTGCGTGTTAGAGTAAATGAAGGAACGATCACAGTAACTATGTCAAGAGACTCACACAACACCAGCAGCAGTACGGTTTTGGTGATACTGTTTTGAAGCAGTCTCTAGTTTTCTATACCTTGGTCGAACTCTCAGTGAAGACCTACCTTTACGAAGAGGACGAAGTAAGGGGAAGAATTGCAAACGGAAACTGAGCATATTTTGCATAGAATAAAATCTAGAAAATTAGGTTAGTAACGAAGGACAGCTTGCATAAGACCGTAATTAGACCAGTCGTGGCCTACGGCGGTGAAACTTGGACCCTTAATAGGTTAGCAATGGAGCTGCTGGACGGGTTTGAAACGAAACTGCTTAGAAGAGTGCTGGCCCATCGTGTACAAATAGGATACGAAGGCGGAGAAAAAATACCAAATTTATGCAGCACATTATAATGTCAATATTACCGCCTTGATTCAGATACAAATACTGAAGTGACTAGACCAAGCCCTGATAATGCCAAGACAGCAAAATTGTCAAAAGCTGTACAAGGTTTCTCCTGCTGGAGTGCGACCTAGAGGACGTCTGGGGCCTAGGAGATAGTGTGATCTCATACAGCTGAGGACAAACATCTCCCTTGCACCCTGGATACTTACTGAAAAATAACCTGGCCCTCAGTTTGGGTGTGAGTAAGATGGTAAAATAGACCACCGCTTAGCAGTGAAATGGACAATTTCAACGCTAAAAATCAAACAGTAAGCTAATAATAATAATAATAATAATAATAATAACATAAGATGGGTACAGGCATAGACCCAAAGAAGATATTTACAGGGATCTGGAAACGGTTTTCCGAAGGAAAAGACTGAGATTCCTTGGACATATGGTTCGGATGGGTCGGTCCAGGATAAATAAAAGGTTAAATAAACAAATTTTCAAAAATATTTGGCAACTTTCCAGTCTGAACGGATACACCAAACAACTCAAGGAGGAAATTGTGAAACTGGGTATCTCTTTGAACGACTGTGTGGATAGAAATACATACAGAAACAAAATTCAAAATCTTGAGGTTCTCTGCGGTGAGATGAAGGCGAGAAAGGAGTGGACAGTGGAAAGGAAGGCGGCACATACTGTAGTGTGCGAATGAGAGCCTTCTTGCAGAAGAAAAAAATAAAATGATATTCGCGTTGGAACCCCCTTTTATTTTTCTAAGTTTTTGTAATTTTTTTTGAATTTTTATTTTATTTAATTTTTTTCTTATTAAGTTTTTTTTTTGTAAAGGGGAGAGACATCATATTTAGAACTAGGTGAAAAACCTAGAGGAAGCAAAAGTGTGCAAGGCCCAATTACAATTACAGACATGTCCCCCCAGGTGAATGACAGGACTTGCAAATGAAAAAGTCTTTTAACCAACAAGCGTGTGCTTTATTAAACCTGCAAGATGTTACATAAAATGACAAGTTCTTGATTGTGTGAGCACACCATTAAGGGCAGAATTATATATACATATGTATATCAATTAATATTCATAATGTCACAAAGTAAGTGAATTTGATATTAACATAATTGAAAAATTTCTGCCTGATTATGTATGAGTCAAAGTTAGTAATAATCTCATTCATAAAAGCAATACTAATCCATAAGTGTTGTATAGCTTCAAATAGGCTAGCCTGTTGTCTTAGTAAGCACATTTATGGTTTTTCTCTTTTTCAAATTCATTGCATATTCCCCCAGCAAAATATAGTAAAATTACACACACAAACACATACACGACATAAATAACAAAACATCCCTCATCTCAGTACTAACTTCCTCATAAACCCATTCCAACTACAGTAAATGAATGCATCATAATATGTATAGATATGTACAAATATAAATGACAGCGTAAACTGATAATCACAGCTCCTAAGTATAGATTTGCCTTGGTAATTAACACCAAAGAATGTAAGTGACCGCCCCGAGACTCAACCAGCTAAACGACCCTGACTTTAATCATTAAAGCGCTAAGTATATGTATGAAAGAAAAATGTTTCTCATCTAAAGCATCAGACAGCCCCCGTTACGTGATTAAAAGTCAGCCATGACCAGATGACATGATAGCACAAGATAATTAACTCCCTAATGGTCTTAATTAGATGAAAAGTTAGATCTTACAGCAAACTGCGGATGTGTGTGTATGTGTGTAATTTCTTACACATTATAAAGTTATAAGATACTTCATTAGGTGTACTGCTGTAATGTTCACACATGCAATAACATAATTGAACATGAGAGTTTGTGCTAGAGTGTAACGGTCAGAACTTCACGAGTGAGCTTCTGGCGGCTTCTGTGCATTCACCATGTTGTAGAGAGAGAAATAGATAATCAGAATTTTCCCACCTGGATTGTCCGGTGTACTTAGTCCGTATAGGCGCGGATCAGTGATGTCACAGTCGTGTCACAAGTCCCGGGTGCAGCTTAGCGTTGGAAGAGTCCTAAGTTGTCCTCGACTGACGGCATCGTGGCTATACGATCGTCTCTGCCATTAGGGTGGACAGATGTACGTCCACCTGACACCCATCTCGCCCTTGTTCGAGCACCTGGACATACAATAGGTTGTAGAGGGTGTCATAAAGAAAAATCACGCCACATAGGCCGTCCACATTAAATTCCAACACTAACTTTAAGCAGCAACAGCGCACACACACATCGCCACCAATTCATATTAAACAGTATTAAGCTCCCCAGCTGTGACTTATCTCACTCATCTAGCAATTACTTTCTTAGTATTTCGTTGAAATATTCAAATTGATTAGCTGTGTCTTTCATAGTTATTAATGACATCAAAAACAGCTGAGTGCAAGATACATTAGCACATTCTCTATTGAAGTCAACTTGACCCACGACATTTACATTCGTATTAATTTAATTTTGTAATAGCATTAACGCCCAGATTAAAAACTGCTCTACACACATACACACACAAGTATAATTTATAATAGAGGCTGAAACATAAAAATATATTTGGGGTTAGAATATTTTTAGAACCCGCTAACTTGTACATACCTGGAGCTACACTTTATCTAGCCAACCATAGTGATAGACGAGGAAATCCAGAAAAAACGGTAGCCGCCAGTCGAGAGCAGATGACCAGGTTGGAGGATAGAACAGAAATGAGGCCGATTCAATGTTTCGGCCTAGCCAAGTAAACTCTGGATGCAGGAATGTACAGAAACAGCTGGCAGCGCCAGCTGTATTGCGTAGCTGCACAACATTTGTGTGCATAACCGGCCAACAACGACGAACGTATGGCAGTGCATGACGTCACCGCCGCTCGTTTTAAAACTTATAATACGCTGCCGAACCCAGTACGGCACACCCTCACCCCAAAAGGGCAACATGGTTGACCCAAAACAAACCAGTCCTCAAGCACGACGGCTGCGGGAAACCTGGAAAATCTCAGATTCTAAATCGCTCTTGGTGAGTTCAGTAACACAGGAAAACGAAAACGCAGAAGGAAGAGGTGTGAGTCAGTGAATGTGTGTCTGAAAGAGAAGGTGTAAGTGTGAGTCCTGCATGCTCGCCGGGCCCTGGTCCGCATGAAGATAGAAGAGACAGGAAAGAACAGGAGAAAGAGAAGAGTCGCCGGCCGGCTCTGAGTACTGACCACCAAGGCCTCCCAAATCTAATAACTGAGATCCAGGAACCCAAATAGTGTTTCCCCCCTTTTTATAGGACAAACTGTCATCCCTAACTCATGCCCTATGGCAAAACTTTAGCTTTGAAATATGAGTGGTTACTCTTTCAACATCCCCTCCGGGATCACCCAATTTCACTGTGACGGGCGACACAAACCGAAGAATGCGGTATGGTCCCGACCAACGATAACATAGTTTAGCGGCCCTCCTATCTATGGTTGAGCTGATCGGATGGCTCTGGCAGTAGACCAAGTCGCCAATCTTAAATGGGTTCGGAATTCGCCCCTGATTGTAGCGACTACGGACGCGTTCGTGCGCACGAAGCAAATTCCTCCGGACCTCCCGCCATCTGTCCACAGTCGTGACCTCAGGATCGTTCGGTAGAAGATCATCAATGTGCCACAAATTGTCCAACGGCAAACTCGGCGAGAACCCAAACATGACTTCAAAGGGTACGGCCTTGTGACTCTCGTGTAGGGCCGTGTTAAATGCCAATTGCAACCACTTTAAATTTAGGTCCCAACAATCCTGTTGTTCAGCATGGTAGGCGATAAGCGCTGAACGGAGATTCCGGTTAAATCTCTCCGCGTGGGACGGTTGAGGGTAGTACGGGGAAGTGGTCACATGTTTGATGCCGTTAGCGAAACACATTCGCCGGAAATCTTTCGAAATGAACTGTGGTCCATTGTCAGAGACAATGGTGGACGGAAAACCGAAATGCTGAAAGACATGGGTCTGTAGCATAAGGATAGTTGAGCGAGTGTTTGCCTGTCGTAAGGACAGTAGCCAGACAAACTTGGAAAAAGCATCCACGCAAACAAGTAGGTAAGCATTACCTGACTTGCTACGAGGGAAAGGTCCCACGTAGTCTATGAATAACTTCTCCATGGGTTTGCTCGCCACATCAGATGACAATAGACCCAATTTAGTGTTTTGAGCAGGCTTACTCAAGCCACAGAGATGACATGCTTTCACACGAGCCGCGATGTCCCTGTCCATGCCCTTCCAGATGAAATGCCTCCTAATACTGGAAATGGTCTTCGAAATTCCCTTATGGCCACCTATTGGGGAATCATGATAGTAGCTGAAGACCATCGGCACGAGCTTGCTAGGCAGCACAACCTTCGGGGCACGTCCTTTCCGTTCTCGGCAGCACAGGACGCCCTTGGACAGAAAATATGGTACCTGCACGTTACCCTCTTTTAGGTGTTGGATGATAGGACCCAACTCTTCATCATTTAACTGATGGGGTAACACATCAGTAAAAGCCAAAGGAAAATCCAGCAGAACGGAACAGGGTTGCTCAGAATTGGCTTCGCTGGGTTGGGAGAACATACGTGACAAGGCGTCTGCAACAATATTTTGTGTTCCCCTGATGTGTTGCACTTTGAATTTAAAGGATAAGATCTTGACCACCCAACGCCCTATTTTACCCAGCTGCCGGGGATGAGCGAGAAGCCAGGAGAGAGCCTGATTATCGGTCTCCAGGAGGAACTCAGCGTGTTCCAAGAAACGCCTGAACTTATCTAGAGCGTACACGACAGCAAGACACTCTAGTTCATACACTGAAGACTTCCTCTCTTGTTGGGTCAAGGTCCGGGATATAAATGCCACCGGCTGCCTAGCACCATCGACTTCCTGGGACAGAACCGCCCCGAGCGCAACAGAACTCGCGTCCGTTTGCAAAATGAATTTTTTTGAAAAATCAGGCATCGTCAACACAGGGGGAGAGACGATCGCCTCCTTGAGGGTATCAAAGGCCCGCTGTTGCCTCTCTCCCCATACAAATTTGGTACCCTTCTTTCTGAGTTCGTTTAAAGGTACGGCAATCTCCGCGGCATTAGGGATAAATCTACGATAAAAATTGACCATGCCAACGAATCTGGCAACACCTTTCGCATCCCTAGGGGGAGGAAAATCTCGGATGCCTTGTGTCCTCTCCGGGTCGACCGTTACACCCCCATATGAGACGAGATGCCCCAAAAACGAAATACTCTTTTGTGCAAATTTGACCTTGTCTGGATTGATAGTGAGGCCAGCACTCCTCAATCGGCACATCACCTCTCTCAGGTGACCCAGATGCTCCTCGAACGTTTTGCTGTAGACTAAGAGGTCATCAAGATAATTAAAGATGAACTTAAATTTTACGTCATGGAATACAGTGTCAAGTAGTCGCGTGAGGGTTTGAGCCCCCACCGCCAGACCCATGGGTACTCTAGTATATTGATAAAGATTCCATGGCACACAGAATGCCGTATAAGGGCGGCTTTCCTTAGACAGAGGAATCTGATGATAAGCGGGATTGAGGTCAAAGATGGTGAAGTACCTGGCCCCACTAAACCAATCGAAAGCGGAATGTAAATCGGGAAGGGGAACTGAATCCACCTCAATATTAGCATTTAGTTTGCGATAGTCTATGACCATACGCTGTTTACCCCCAGGCTTGGGCACCAGAAATGCTGGACTTGCATAACTAGAATTGGAAGGTTCAATGACCCCTTGTTTAAGCAACTCTTGAACCTTCTCTCTAAGAACATCCATCTTTGGAGGAGCGAATTTGTATGGGTGTGAGCGTACTACGGCGGAGTCCGTTAAACGGATCTTATACTCCAAAAGATGTGTGAGCCCCAAGTTGGGAGTTAATACAGTGGGGAACTGCTCACACAAATGATCCAAAGCTTCTGGGACGGAGTGAGATGGTCTCTTTCTGAATCGGGACACACAACCTCCTGGATACCTCCCTTAGCTCCCTGGTACCCCAGGAAAGGAATGACAACCTCCCGATTGAATTTAAAGTAACAGTGGTGCGCTTGAATATCTAAAAAGAGACCACTCTTGGAGATGAAATCGGCACCCACAATGCAGTCGACTCCCAGAGCCGGAGAAACCAAAAATCGCCACACCCATGAAAAACACTCGATTTTAATACTTAGGGAAACCACCCGGGAGATGGGCAGAATTTCCCGCGATGCAGTCCAGCATACCACGGAAGACCGATCCGACCCTAATAGTAAGCCCTGTTGTTCAAGGTCCTCACATACTCTAGATGAAATTATGGATCGGGCTGATCCAGAGTCAACCAAGGCTCTGAGCTGACCCTTTTTCAACTCGACCAACAGGAAGGGGCATACTGAACTGTAGTTGGGGACAGTTCGCAGGACCTTGGAGCCAGATGACCCGGGATTTGCTACCCGCCTGGGGTTAAGTGAAACTGGAACCGAACGGCCTAACGGGGAAGACCACTCCCTACTTATCTTCCCCGAGAATTTACGTTTTTTGAAAAGTTACCATTTCGGGAAGTCCCTTGACGCTGTCTAGCATCGTTACAATAGCGCGCAACGTGACCGGATCTATGACACCTAGAACAGAATAATTCTCGTACCTCACAGCTCTGAACCGGCGCAGGCCGAGGACCCCAAGACCCGGGCTGCCCGACTCGTCGCTCTAAATCAGGGCGATCTGAACGCCTCCTAGCCTCGTGGGCTCTAATATCGTCATTACCCCGTATAGTGGTTGACTCGGCGCACAGCCGGTCCAAATCAATAAAACTTTGGGGACGGACAGCGAATGTCAGACGTGACCGTTCCTCCGGCGTCACGCCCTCCAAAATAGTGTAAATAACTTCAGACTCAGACAACCCCAGCCTCAGGATCCGGGCCGCGTCTTTAACACTGGAAATGAAATGAGCAAGGGACTCTCCGCTTGCTTGAACTCTATAAAAATGTTTATGTCTTAACCGGTCGTGTAACCTTCCCGGTACGAAAGCGTCCAGGACTTCCCGATGGAAATGGTCAATGCCACCGCCATCCATAAGGGTACTTGTCACGCGCTCAGCCATAGATCCCCGACAGTACCGGTAAATGAGCTCAAGCAAAGTCCGCTCCGACAGCCCAGGGAAATCGGCCAACTGAAAAAATATGCGCAAGAATCTCAAAAGCGCCTCGGGATCCAGACCATCGACAACTGGGAGACGCTGAATGACATCCGACAGTGGGTTAGGGAGCTTGTGATAGCTCGCTGTAGCCATATCCGAAAAGGCAGGAACATGGGCAGGGGGTTCCACCCTGGCTGCCGTCTCAACAGAAGATGAAGAAGAACCGGAATTCGCATCCACGTGGCGACGCTGGCCGAGAGAAAACTCCCGCAATGCCATCGCCACTTGCTCCCTAAGAGTGACAACATTTTTCTCTAATTCCGAGGTGGTAGCCTGTGATTCAGCATTCTGTAAACGGCATAGAACATGTTGTAAACGTTGGCGTACCCTCTGTCTAGCCGTAGAGGTGGGTGCCACCGACTGCAGGCCTTCGGCCAAATCGCGCAGTTCTGAAAATTTTTCCGAGCACAGCTCCACCTCGGCTGTGACATCCGTAAGTAATACTCTCCCACTCGGTGCCTCACCGGAGGCAAGAGCCTCGCGGAGTTGCTTCCTTAATGAAACAACAGTCTCCTGCGGCTTCCGTCCCCGGAACCGGACCTCCCACTCGAGCTCATCTTTGACAAACAAGTCCACATTCACAGAAATGGACATGACCGCGCAATCCACACACACATCACGTAAAAGCAATAATTAAAGAGAACGACAGGAAGAACTTGATCATACAAGCGGCTCCAGAATGCTCTAGCGATACGACGAGATGGGTGTCATAAAAGCAGAGAAACAGCCATACAAAATGCCCAGAAGAGAACACGACACAAAACAACCAAACTAACTCACTACATACCATCCACCAAGTACACATAAAATTCGATATAATCGAAAATATAAACTATCACATCCATGCCCTTGGTCGGACCATAACCGCATTCAAAATACATGATACCGCCACGCAACGCCCTCAATAAACAAGTACTATATAACGGGGATGCTATCAAACACGTAGTCTAATCCAAGAGACAAGTCACAATCAAAATCAACAAGTACTGACGGCCCTCATCATGTCCAGACTCTGTATGAGCTCCAGGGTATGTGCAAGTGAAATCAATCAGCACCCATTCATTAAAAAAATCAATCACCTTCTTATAACCCCTTTTCAAAATTCATCTTACACTCAACATCACAAAATAATCACTTAAACACTAACACATATTAAATTATCTTAAACTTCATTAACCCCTTATTCATTTTATAAAATGTGCTATTTTCCTGGTTATTCATTCTATTAATTTGTTACACCACCATTAAGTTTTCTTACAACACCTGGATTCTAATCAAAAATAATTTGAAATAATTTGCAAGTCCTAACACCAGCCGACATGTCTGTAACCACCCTAAGTTTCATTTAAGAAAATAAATGTAAGTCCCCAGATTCTAAAATTTCTCAAATTCAAAAGAAAAGAAAAATTAAGGCAGAAATAATACCTACTACCTACCTAGAATCATAACCACGCTCTGCTACCATTTGAAACCCCCCTTTTATTTTTCTAAGTTTTTGTAATTTTTTTTGAATTTTTATTTTATTTAATTTTTTTCTTATTAAGTTTTTTTTTTGTAAAGGGGAGAGACATCATATTTAGAACTAGGTGAAAAACCTAGAGGAAGCAAAAGTGTGCAAGGCCCAATTACAATTACAGACATGTCCCCCCAGGTGAATGACAGGACTTGCAAATGAAAAAGTCTTTTAACCAACAAGCGTGTGCTTTATTAAACCTGCAAGATGTTACATAAAATGACAAGTTCTTGATTGTGTGAGCACACCATTAAGGGCAGAATTATATATACATATGTATATCAATTAATATTCATAATGTCACAAAGTAAGTGAATTTGATATTAACATAATTGAAAAATTTCTGCCTGATTATGTATGAGTCAAAGTTAGTAATAATCTCATTCATAAAAGCAATACTAATCCATAAGTGTTGTATAGCTTCAAATAGGCTAGCCTGTTGTCTTAGTAAGCACATTTATGGTTTTTCTCTTTTTCAAATTCATTGCATATTCCCCCAGCAAAATATAGTAAAATTACACACACAAACACATACACGACATAAATAACAAAACATCCCTCATCTCAGTACTAACTTCCTCATAAACCCATTCCAACTACAGTAAATGAATGCATCATAATATGTATAGATATGTACAAATATAAATGACAGCGTAAACTGATAATCACAGCTCCTAAGTATAGATTTGCCTTGGTAATTAACACCAAAGAATGTAAGTGACCGCCCCGAGACTCAACCAGCTAAACGACCCTGACTTTAATCATTAAAGCGCTAAGTATATGTGTGAAAGAAAAATGTTTCTCATCTAAAGCATCAGACAGCCCCCGTTACGTGATTAAAAGTCAGCCATGACCAGATGACATGATAGCACAAGATAATTAACTCCCTAATGGTCTTAATTAGATGAAAAGTTAGATCTTACAGCAAACTGCGGATGTGTGTGTATGTGTGTAATTTCTTACACATTATAAAGTTATAAGATACTTCATTAGGTGTACTGCTGTAATGTTCACACATGCAATAACATAATTGAACATGAGAGTTTGTGCTAGAGTGTAACGGTCAGAACTTCACGAGTGAGCTTCTGGCGGCTTCTGTGCATTCACCATGTTGTAGAGAGAGAAATAGATAATCAGAATTTTCCCACCTGGATTGTCCGGTGTACTTAGTCCGTATAGGCGCGGATCAGTGATGTCACAGTCGTGTCACAAGTCCCGGGTGCAGCTTAGCGTTGGAAGAGTCCTAAGTTGTCCTCGACTGACGGCATCGTGGCTATACGATCGTCTCTGCCATTAGGGTGGACAGATGTACGTCCACCTGACACCCATCTCGCCCTTGTTCGAGCACCTGGACATACAATAGGTTGTAGAGGGTGTCATAAAGAAAAATCACGCCACATAGGCCGTCCACATTAAATTCCAACACTAACTTTAAGCAGCAACAGCGCACACACACATCGCCACCAATTCATATTAAACAGTATTAAGCTCCCCAGCTGTGACTTATCTCACTCATCTAGCAATTACTTTCTTAGTATTTCGTTGAAATATTCAAATTGATTAGCTGTGTCTTTCATAGTTATTAATGACATCAAAAACAGCTGAGTGCAAGATACATTAGCACATTCTCTATTGAAGTCAACTTGACCCACGACATTTACATTCGTATTAATTTAATTTTGTAATAGCATTAACGCCCAGATTAAAAACTGCTCTACACACACACACACAAGTATAATTTATAATAGAGGCTGAAACATAAAAATATATTTGGGGTTAGAATATTTTCAGAACCCGCTAACTTGTACATACCTGGAGCTACACTTTATCTAGCCAACCATAGTGATAGACGAGGAAATCCAGAACAAACGGTAGCCGCCAGTCGAGAGCAGATGACCAGGTTGGAGGATAGAACAGAAATGAGACCGATTCAATGTTTCGGCCTAGCCAAGTAAACTCTGGATGCAGGAATGTACAGAAACAGCTGGCAGCGCCAGCTGTATTGCGTAGCTGCACAACATTTGTGTGCATAACCGGCCAACAACGACGAACGTATGGCAGTGCATGACGTCACCGCCGCTCGTTTTAAAACTTATAATACGCTGCCGAACCCAGTACGGCACAGCGTGGTCCACGGCTGGCCTGTTCGTGTAAAAAAAATAATAGCATAATAATAATAATGGATTTTTTTACTCCCTAACCAGTCTAAGGACTTTCCAAGGTAGGCTGCTTATGTGAGCCGTTTGGGCATACAGGAAGGCAGTGTGACCAGAACTACGTTCAAGCTGTCTATTTTACACCAGAATGTTATTCTGTGTACTAGAAACCACGAAACTAGAAATTGTGTCTTGATTTTATGGTGAGGCGCCTGGGAATCGAACCTGTGACCTCTACATTACAGCCAACCCGCTATATTAATTGGTCTACTAAACTTATTCTGTAATAACAATAGCGAGTGCAAGGACAACAATAATAACGGCAATAATGATGAGAGCAATTAACAGAGTAAATTAACGCGGAGTAAATAAATCACACTGTGTGGAAGTTTTACGGCTGCATTTGCCAGTTCTATTGTGACAGCAATACAACTCGTAATGCTTCACATACAGCGTTTAACAGCTATTCCATAGTGCCACATGTAGTGACAGTTTTAATGCATAAAAATTAAACTAATTTAAAAAAAATTAAATAAAACTGTTTTAACGTTTTTTGTGTGTTTTATATGACCTTAGTTACAGTCGACTACACAATAACAAACACTTCGGTTTCAATGCGACTATCCACGGAACACACATGAAACAAAGATGGAATACAAGGTTACTAAAGCTGCATAGCTTCTACCTGTATGGTACTTGAGCTTGATTTTATGCAGCAATGAGATAACATTAAAGACGTAGTAAGACATATTTTTATTTTAATAACAAAAGTAAATGTACGTACCTGTGACCGAGCCGAAAGCAAACGTTCGCCCTTCCATTTCTTCTTTGTCGAATATTTTAAAAACTGTCTCTACTGAGGAAGGCCACCGATGGGTGACCGAAACGTGTAGAAAACCACATCTCAAAGCACCCGACTACGACCTAGTAGCCCGCACATCGTACATTAATGACTCCGAGAGTGACAGCCTAAGGAACAAGCAACAACTTTAAAAATTTACAGTTATATTTATTTGCAATCTCTTAAAAGAAAATAAACACGTAAAACTATCTCTTGTAACCAACGTATCAGAAAAATGATACAAAGGCATCAAACTCTGATACACTTATTGCTTACTAATGGTACTTATAATCTCAATCTTCTATTCATTGTTCATAACCTAAAGGTGCCATACATATGACTTATAATACAGTTTTAATTACATTTGATCGATTTGAATGTAGCTGCTCTAATTCTATTTGTTTTGGTGATTCTTAATATTTGTAGTTTGAAATCACACAACTAAACGCGATTTTTGTGACACGAATGTTGGTTCAGAGATATCTTAATACATTATGAGTACCAGTTTCTCTGGTGTTTAATCATTAATAACGCTGATTAGAGAAACGACCTATACAATCCACGTAACAATGTTTGCATCCGTTCTATGTAACTGACCATCATCCAATTACGTGGCAAGTATAATTACGTCATGAAGTAAGAGATATGTAAATTTTCAGACAGTCTAATAGGTAGACTGAGTATCCTTGTTGTCTTCCCGTCTAGCACGCCGGCCTACATTTTGTTTTAATGACGGCATAAATCAGCCAGAGGGCGTACTCACAACACATTCTTAGAACTGAATGAAACACGTTTATAAAGTACGGGCGTCCCCTGCACGCAATCCACGTACCTTGTTACAATTCATTATGTTCTTCACACACACACACACACACACACAATTGTGTTTCATACTGGTGCCGCAATTGTTTTACAGAATTTAATTACAGGCGCTTATCAGAAGCGGAGAATAAAATAAAAATAGTCCTCAGCCCAGGGGCAAATAAAATTTACGATATCTTACGACCTGTATAAGTAAACGGAATACTCAAGATGTAATTACTGCCAAGACAGGAGGGATACATATTGCGATGTACAAGGCTCGCATAGAATAAGTAATCGGTTATGTCAAATGTTGGAATGTTTCGGATTTATTAATGATTTTTTTTTTCAAATTGCACTAATAATATAATATTCCTTGTGATAACAAAATAAAATTAATTAACTGTCTCTGTTGATCTTTTTTTATAAATTTAAAATATTTTTCTCTTTTACTTTAATCATATAAAGATTGAATTTATACGAGTTCTTTTGTCTTTACGTTTATAAGTGTTCCTTTATAAGTTTATAACAAATAATTTCACTTTCCTTTATGATGGACCTCCGGATGTCGATGCTCCGGTCCTGGTAAGTGGCTACAGTTGTTCCTCTGGATACGTGACTATCTCCTACTGTTGCCCGGTGTTTAGGGTCGTTCTCGGGTTTGGTACTTGTACAATTTGTAGTGAATTAATTTTTAATATTGATTTATACTGTGTATTAATAATACACAATACTCCAGTAAACTTGAAGTGTTCTTATGCCGACAATCTTGTACTATACCGTACTAGCACTCGATATTTAATCTACTCACGAACTTTCTGACTTGTAGCAACCGTCTAGACTAGTAGCAACGACCACGCGTTATTGAGTTCAGAGCGAGACTGCATTATACGATACGAAGTACAAAGTCACCTCAGATCTCAGCCAATATCTCTAACGTTCATTGGCTAAAGTATTACTTTTCTTTCGGCTTAAGTTTAGATAACAGTCTTCTTGTAAATTTTTGTCTACGAACAAAGCTAAGCTTCCACAAAAAAACTATTTTAATTTTATTACTTTTCTTCAGGGTCTAAAACTTTCTCTATAAAAAACTCATATATTTAGTTGTTAAATTTATGAACAAATATTACCACTCGATAGGTCTTTTATTTATGCATACTCTGGTCCAAGTCTCATGTCAGAATTTTTAATTTCACATTTTCACAAAAGTTACTTACTTTTGTGCCGAAGTATGTTCGGCATATTTGAAAAATCGCGCGCGAGGGCCACGACCTTCGGAATTCTCGTCTACTGAGCAAAGTAGGCGCCTTAGCGAGCAGTGTTGTTGTATAGAGTAAACTAGTTGGCGGTGACCTTGACCGACAATATTTGTGTGGCAGGTTCCGGATCAGCTGATTACGTACTTTTTCCGTCTCCCTCTGAAGCCTCGTGTTTTAGCCGAGACAAATTTTCATTATTTCCTTTCTTAACTGTCGAAGTGAACACTTCGGGGACTGGAGGCTGGGACATGCATTTAGTATCTGCTTCTATTATGCAAGTTTAATTTAAAAGCGTCTCAGGTGAGCAGCTGAATTTATTCGGCCGTTAAATTATTTAATACTGGGGTTAGCCTAATTAACTAATATGTGTATGTGTGTTGTTTGCCGAGTTTGTGTGTGTGCTTCACACGTAAATTCATGTGTTTGCGAGTACTACAATCTTGCACTTGACTACTGGGGCTTAAATGTAAAAGAAAAATAAATATGTAGAAAGCTGATATTTAAATTGAATGTGCGAAACAGTGGTTAAAGGATTCATGGTGAATATTTAATTTTGGGAACCGTAAAAAAAGTAAAGGGGCTAATTCTTAATTCTCAAAGTTAACGAGTTAACGATTTCTATACTAATGTCATAGAGTGGTGAATATGTGCCGAGGCGAGAGTGACCGTGAGGAAGTGCTTTTCCAGACAGCCTATACATATAAAATGTGTTCTAGGATTCTCGACCCGTCGGGAGAATGGGGTGACGACGATGACCGCCCATCTGTCATCATCAGCAGAGAGCAAGCCGTCTAGTCTCCTCCACGCCGCCAGCCCACGTACCGCATCCAGCATAATGATTAATCCCGTCTAGAAAGGACCATCCACTCGACATTACCGGCATCACTCAGGACCGAAACTCATCCTACAGTCTGGAAACTCAGGTGAGATCTCTCCATTATTACTAACTTCAGACACCTTCCACAGTTGTTCAGTTATAAACAGCAAAACCTGTGAACAATCTTATGAATTGTAGACCTAAATCTGTGAACTTGTAAGTTTTGGTAGGAACATGCACCATGCAGGTGTAAAACTGTTTTTGACTGTGTAATAGGAGATCTTATTCTGATATGCCCCATTAATTTACCTTATGAAAATTTTCTAATATTAAAATTCTTATGTAAAGGGAGATATACACGAATATATATGTATACATATATAGAACATTTAAACCAAATTTAAATGAGGGTACTTTGTTCATAACCGGCCATGATGGGTTGCAACAGATCTTTCAAATATTCATGCATGCGGTTCCCTATTGTTACTGAGAGGATAGCTTCCTACATTCAAATAGTTTGTAAACTACACCTGAGTGAATCGGTTGTGCCAACCAGTGAGGCATACACTGGAGTTATGTTTCAGAATGATATTGGGTAACTTTAAAAGGAAAAGTTACTTTGAAATTTTGCACGTTGATGAATCATGGTGCGAATCAAGGTGTTACTTGGGGAACTATTAATAGTAATTATTAATACCTGGGTGCTGTTACTGGAGATTGTTCACTTGATGTAAGATAATTGTCTGTCTGTGTATGTATGTAGAAGTGTGAATATATGTATGTATATGTGTATTGTCCCGACATGGTTAGAAATAAGAGTTACTGTAGCAAGGTGTATACATATAAGATATCTCATATAATACAGTAATTGCATTGAATATATGAGATTTGACACTTACAAAGAATAATGTAATATAATATCCTACAAATTATATGTGTATATGACACTCCAAACTGTAATATAATATCCTGTGCCGGTGTTCTTAACTATAAGTACTCTAAATAAATTCTTAATATTATTAGAGAGAAATATTACAAATGAAATGTTAATGTTATTAAAAACAAAGATTATTGAGGAACATTAATCTTATTAAAAGAAATGTTATAAAGAAATATTAAAATCATTGAAGAGAAATATTATGAAAGAACATTAATGTTGGTACAGAGAGATGTTATAAATGTATTAATTTTATTAAAGAGAGATGTTGTAAAAGAAAGATGGAAATTATAAAGAGAAAATTTTATAAACAAGAACACCAATAAACATGCAAATTCGTTATTGTTACATGAGAGTTTCATTTTCAAGTCCTGTCACCATGTATGGGCCCAGTTACAATTTTCTTCCATCTAGACCAACTGTCTGGTTTTAAAAATTAAGTTACCTACCCCCTAAAAAGGGGGGTTTCACTTTAATTATCCCGTAACATATTTATACACACCCGCACACGTGCGTTCGCCATATGTCTACTCCTATTTTCACAACACTAATTATTTTTTTACTGTCAAAAATTAACTTAAACTAACAAATTTAACATGTATCTTATTGTCTATGATATAATGTGTGTACCTGCCGTCTTTACTTACACAAATTGTCATTGCAACATGCTATCATACGCTTAGCGTTAAATTACTACTTTACATGCAAATTCCACCTATTGGAATGTGTGTGTGTGTGTGTGTGTGTGTGTGTGTGTGTGTGTGTGTGTGTGTGTGTGTGTGTGTGTGTGTGCGCGCGCGCGCGCGCTCCAAATACTCCACAAGGTATAAAATCAGGAAGGCTGAAGATGGGAACAATACGCTTCCCGACAAGTACCAAATAAGGGAATAAAACATCTTGAGGTAAAGAATTTATAAATATTAAATATATTGTATATTCATCAAGAAATAGAGTGTAGCAAAAAGTGTTTAAATATATATAAAGAATAGTTCTTCAAATATTAAATAGGCCTACTTCTGCAAGTAAAATGTATTACTGTAGTCTCGCCTGCCGTAAGTTTCACTGATAACGTCACTATCATGGGAGGTTTATAAATGAATTAACAAATAAGCAAATTGATTCGATTTTCGATTTCATTATAAAAAATAAAGATTAACCGAATTAGTATAAAAAAATGATCGATTCAATTAGATTTAAATTATCGATGGTTTTAATTTTTTATTTATTTAATTAGTTGTTTTGACGGTTGTAGTGGAAATATTTTATGTTTATATTCGATATATTTTAATAAATTTTTAATTTTTAATAGATCATCTTGGTTTGTTTTACTTGACTTTGTTTTCTAATAAGAGTTTTCCAAACACCTTATAAATCTACGTATAAAAATCCTTCTATTATGATCAAATAAAATATGCGACCTTTACATATTAATACAACCTTTATTTTCGTACATGATCTTTGTTCACCTAAACATAATCCAACATTGTCAGTGAATTTCAAAATTTTTTATGTTTTAAAAGCAACTGGAAACTTTGCTTCTCTCTTTTCTCTGTAAAAATTGAAATCACTAAAACAGAAGCTACCTTCAAGCGATACGTTCCTTAATAAAATGAATGAATTTATCGGCCAGTCCATGCCCCAAGCTACCAAAATGCAAAGTTGAACTTTATGCATTAGTCACCGGAGTTTAATTAAAACCCACAAAACTCTAACTACTTCTACTCATTAGCAATATTTCCAGCAAACTTTTTCTACGTTTACACCAAAATTTTATGCCCGTTAAAACCTAATAGAATTTGAGATAAACATTTTTCGGCTAAGAATACATTTGCATAATACGTAGTTTAGTAAAGAAAGCATCGCCTGTTAGAATACCACGTTTGAAAATCATTTCTCTGAGTATTATTAAAATATAACGTTTTGTTTAAAAGACTGCAGAAGACAATTTTGTCAGTATTTTTCAACCAAAATGTCTGCTCAATACAAAGTGTAGGATATCTATTAATAAAGACGGCGAATTTAGTTATGATTTTACAAAGGTAACAGACCGCTCTGATAAGAGTGATTGGCTGTAATAATTGTTCCCAGTATTAATTGAAGACTCGTTGGGCACTTGATAAAACATATTACTAACATATACTACTTAGGTTTAAAAAAATGTTTAATTTTAAAAACACGGAAGATAATTATCTTAAAAGCATTTTATTCCATAGAGACAGATCAGTATAACAAAAAATTTCATTTAACAAATTACATTTTGTTTATATCAGATAGGATTAATAATAAGTTAGAAAATCTAGATCTTAACACGGTATCAGTAAATAAACGTAATCTTTTGTCGTTACTGGTAAACAATAAAGGAAAATCAAGCATACTAGAAAAAAATTGAATTTATCAAATGCACTGTGCATGAATTGAAATATTCATAAACAATTTCAAAGCTTTTAGTTCGTTTTAATTTACTGAATTGTAAATTCGGTAAAAATCGTATTGTTACGACGTTTGCATATAGCTATCGTTCTTGAACATTGAAAATGAATAATTGGACACTGGGTAAATTGCTAATTACAACTTTAATGAGAGTTTAAATGAACAAAACAATAATTAAACTCCTACTCAAACACTTTACTTCTTCTAGCTTATGATTGTCCAACACAGCCTAGTGTCATCATCATGACACAACCTGGTCTGCTGAAGGACACCTCGCCAACCGTGTCTGTCCGATGCAACCATCCAGTAGTGGACTAAGGGGGGTGTTGGGGCGGCCCACCCCGGGCCTCACATAGTAGGGGGGGCTCCAGATTTGGAAAATTAAGATTAAAAGACCTACCATTTATTTAAAACCTTTCATCAGAATTTTTCCCAAACAATGGTTAATACGGAGTGCGGAAATCAGGTCAGTTACTCGAATGAACGAATTCACAAAAAAGTGCATCACATACTGCGTGAGTGAACAAAACCGTTGAGTGACATCGAAGACAACTGCACGTACAACTGTACAGATAAGTAACAGCGTGTGTTATGCCTAAAACTGCTAACTGACTTGACAAAAGATTGCCAACTATTGTTTGCAGCAGTGATAAATTTGTTTTGCAGTATATGAGTTTATTGTATATTATAAAGTATTGTAATAAATTTAATGCAATCTATACATAATAGTACGTCCAATATTCCTTTAAACTTTGTATTTACAGTAAGAAAGTGGATTTTTATTTCAAACATACTACAGTTTTTATAAAGTTTCCTAACCAGATGTATCAATACAGTGATTAATTAGACAATAATATATAATAGTAAAGTGTTTTTGCGATGTATTACTTAAAGATAAATTGGATTATAAACACCCGTCTTCAAAAAGAAATACGCCATGAGCCTGCGGCGGCCTAGGTACGCCACTGGTTGTGACGCGTAAATACATTTCGACTATCAAGTTCTCTGGTGTTCAATGAGTTATTTTACTGATTAATTAAATCCTTAAATTTGTAGTGACCGTGAATCAATGAATTTTTTAGTGGATGTTCAGTGAGGATCGGTCAAAAATAACACAAATTTTAACTATTTTGCGTCGACGTTTCAACAATGTTTATTGTCATCTTCAGGTCCTGTGTATGAAATACAAAAGAAATGTCAAACACAACGGAACAATTAAATATTTGGGTGAACGTGTTCGTGTATGTGAGTGTGTGCGTGCGTATGTATGTATCATTGTATATGTGAAGACTTATGATAGTTTGTTTACATCTTCCAATTGTCTTTAAGAAAACGAGCAAATTGTAGTATGAGAGAACTTAATTTATATAGTATTACAATTTAAATTAATAAATGTAATGATATTTTAATTAATTAAACAAACAGTAATCAACAATTAGATATTAGATTGGTACATAAATTGCTTATACCTACAGCAGTCAACATACAGCAAATTAAAATATATTACCTATAACTAAAACAGATTAGGGGATGTTCACTACTTAATTATTAAATTACGTAGTTTAATTAAATTACACACACTCACATACACGAACACGTTCACCCAAATATTTAATTCTTCCGTTGGGTTTGATATTTCTTTTGTATTTCATACACAGGTCCTGAAGATGACAATAAACATTGTCGAAACGTCGACGCAAAATAGTTAAAATTTGTGTTACTTTTGACCGATCCTCACTAACCATCCACTAAAAAATTTACTGATTAAAATAGCGACCTACGTAACTATGTGTGCGTCCACTTTTGTGTAACTGACGAGCTTCCAATTACATGACAATTACTATACGCAACTAAACAACAGACATGCTAATTTACAGACAGTGTAATACCGGTATATACAAACTATCCCCCGTTACCGTTGAGGTAAATTGCCACACCGCGTTAGTGGCTAGAAAAATATCCGATACTGCCACACCGTAAAGCAGATAATAAAATTGTCAGATGAACGTAAGTAAACTGCCACGCCACGACCGCGCAGGACTGCTGGTATGTGTTGTTGTTTTGTGCGCACCACGGTAACACCATAGCGAGTAGAAGAAAAAGTGAGATCACTCTGGACGCGCTATAGTCGTGAATAGGGCTAGCGGTGACCAAGTTAAACTTCGGCGCTGCGATAGCTTGTTGTAGTTGAGACGGTAAGCCTATTACCCGCGTGTAAAAAAGAGCTGTGTTTTATGTGTTGTTAAAAGTGTGTTTGTGCGTCTTATCACATATATCGTGTTTAGTTGCAATTAATTATAGGTTTGTGTGATTTACAAACATTCTGAGTAATAAACGTTTGATAATATATAGCAAAAATGCTCAAAATGTATGAATGGTTATAGTAATGATTTGTGTGTGTTATTTTTCATATAGGGTAGTTTTTAGTTTCAGTTAACAGTCCGTGTGAAAAATGTATGTAGTAGTACAATTATATAGAAGTTGTGTGTTAAAATATACAATAGAAATCCCGTCCTGTTTTGTACCTGGATGTAGGAATAGATATGGTAAAAATTCCTACAAAGGAAATCATTTCTTTAGACCCCCCAGGGACGAAGATCAGTTTACAAAGTGTGTGAGGGCAATTCCTAGGAAGGACAATTATTGTCTCACACATAAATCTTATATATGTCGAGTACATTTTTCTGATGATTTGATTTTGAAAGTAGATTTATTTGTTGTAAATAATAAAAAGGTTGAAATGCAAAGACTGAGATGGAGCTTAAAGCCTGGCGCGGTACCTCATATATTTCCGAACATGCCTACATATTTGACAAAGCCTCTAAAACTCCGAAAGTCACCCGCAAGAAGGCAAATACAACAAGTACAAACAGGCCAAGAAAAAACAATTCAACAAACTGTTCTGTGACAGAAACAGTGAATTCAGACCATCCTCAGACCAGAACACACCAAGACGATCAACTGGATGAACAAAACCAAATCATGTTGCTGAAATGGAAAATACAAAATCTAATCTTTGGTTGTCACCAATTCTACATCGACCAGACGGGAAGATCTTTTTCCTCCAGATTTTCAGAACATTTAAAAGCCCTCACCACAAAACTACATACATTCCACATTTGCCACACATTTACAAAACGAAAACCACAGTTACACAAACATAGAACACAACATGGAAATATTACACTACTTACCTAAAAGTAGAAAACTAAACACAGCTGAACAATTTGAAATATACAGACATCACGCACACAACCAAACAACATATTAAATGAACACTTACATTATTGATCACATACACTATTCGATACATTGATCCAAACACACAATTTGAACCTCAGCGCCAATTCCCTCCCACCATCAACCCCCACCACACACACCAGTCCATAACCGTTATACTGTTAAAATGACATTCAGTATTTAATCCCACTGTGGAAGAGGAACATCACCTCGAAACGTTTGGGAAAGATAAATGAAAGTAAGTTCATATTGTGAAAGTTTATATATATAATAACAAAATCTAACTCGTACTTTAATACGAATTAAGAATAAACTGCGTTATGAGAAAGCAAAAGTTGTTTTACTAGAAAAGAAACTTGCCAGGAAGGAGGGATAAACTCATATGAAAGAGGGATGAAGAATTTAATTAAAAAGCAGAACATGATTGTAGATGCTATGGTTAAAAAGTCTATTTTGTCAAATTCCAAAGGAATGAGGTACTCTAATGAGCTGATACTGGAAAGTTTGCTGCTTAAAATCAAATCTCCAAAGGGATACAGACATTCTTGCAACCTGATTTATTGCCACTTCCGTCGGAAAGCCACCTGAAAAGACTGTGTAAAGATTTAAAATATCCATACGGGGTAAACAACGCTGTAAATGCCATATCAGAGTTTCTGCGAGAAGAGACTGATGGAAATAGATGTCTCGGAGTAGTAATATTCGAAGGGCATGCAAATTGTAAACCGAAAAGTGAATCTCCACCCACTTCTTTTGTAAATCAAATCTTTAAAATGTGTATGAGATAGAAAATGAAAACAAAGACCTAACGAAATTAATGGAGCTGCTCATAAAGGGAAAAGTAGTTTTAGAGAACTCGGAATGCTATGATTGGGCAGAGAAACTACCTGAGCTTAAAACTGGTGCTCATTTGGCAGGGTACATAGTGAGAAAACCATTTAGAATTACTGACCATGGTGACTGTGATATTATACTGAGGAACGATCGTCCTCCTAATCTACATGCTGCTGTGTGGACAAAAATAAAAGATTACGGGAACTATCGAAGAAACATCTCATTTTATGCACCCTACAAATGGTGTTTATCATATACTGTTGCAAGCAGAAACAACTGTTACAGTTAAAACTTAGTTCACCAAACAGTATGTTTGGGAATATTTTTTATGAATGTTTGGATGAAATCAAAGAAATTAATGTGGCCGCAACGGACAGCGTAGGATGTTGCCGTGAACACACACTAGACATTGTAGGCAAGCTAATTTTCAAATATACTTCCTGTGTCGATTCTTTTTTCGTACGAAGGAAATACGTAGAGAAATGACCAGTACAAAGTCCTCTCGGAAAAAGTAGTCCAGTACCAGTACAAAGTAGAAAATCCTCTCGGAAAATTTCGAAGTTTTCGAACTTCTGTCATCCTAGGGTGAGTATATTGTTAAATCTTATATCCTTTTGTATTTGTACGCATTGCAGTGTATCGTAAATATAATTTTAATTGCTGCAACATGTACAAACATTTCAAGACCGTTTCGAATAAGTACTATTTAATACAGAATTGTGTTTGTATTAAAACTTATCTGCGTGCTTCACGCACGCGTACACAACAACAGACGATGCTAGCGCCACGCTCCGGCAAACCACAGTAACTAGCTAAGTGATCTCACTTTCTCTTCTACTTCCTATGGTAACACTATAATCGACTGTTCAGTCATTATACTGAACACCATGTGTGTTCCGTGTTCATATATTTTATATTTATTTGCGACGTGTGTAAATTATAAGTAATTTGTTTTAATTACCTGACGAACTTTACTAAGGGATTACACCTGATGATGGGACATGTGTCCAGAAACGTAAGCGTAGGCCTACTTTGTGTTTTAATTATGGCATAATCAGTCAGCGGGCGTGCTCACAAAACATTCTTAGAAGTGGATGAAACAAGTTTACTACGTACGGGCGTCCTCTGCACGTACCTTGTTACCCTTCACACACACACACACACACACACACACACACACACACACACACACACACACACACACACACACACACACACACACACAACTGTGTTTTATATTGGTGCCGCACCAAGGAGATAATTACTTTCACATAATTAAATTTATAGACACGAATAATAAGACAAAAATAATCTGCAACGAAATAGCATATTTTTTTTAAATCGTGTGACCTGAATAACGTAAAATTAACACGCACCCTATGGAAATTACTACCAAGACAGGAGGGTTTTATATGTCTGTGAGAATAGATTAAAAAAAGTGTAATACTTTAATAATTTTAAAGGAATGAAAAGTTGTAGACACGAATATATATGCTTCGCCTTTCAACTTTTTCAAGTATTTTTTGGTACAAGTATTTGGAAGACTCTGTATGACGATGAAAGGTAATGTATTATGACTGCCAGTGTGTGTCACTGACCTGGTCACCTGCAGTATCGCTTTACTGGTGTTCATTAATTTATTTCACTGTGTTAAGATCGTGACCCACGTCATCCTCGTAACAAAACCCGTGAATGTAAATGGATTATAAGTAAGAAATACAGTTTAACATGGGCTTAATATACTCCACCGCTTACTGGGAAATGCACAGAAGCTGCAACTTTGTGTGCGTTCATCCGTAACGAGACGATTTCTTAACAAAACCACTGAACAAGGAATGTTACGGAGCATAACTCTCATTAAACTTCAATACGTGCTCATTCATAATAAACTAACGTACTTGAATTCTCATTCTGGTTTCTGCCTCTACTCTATTAAAGTTGCGCGTGTGTGTGTGTGTGTGTGTGTGTGTGTGTGTGTGTGTGTGTGTGTGTGTGTGTGTGTGTGTGTGTGTGTGTGTGTGTGTGTGTGTGTGTGTGTGTGTGTGTGTGTGTGTGTGTGTGTGTGTGTGTGTGAAGCTGTACGGTTTATGTTCGTGCAAAAAATAACGGGAAATCATTGACCTCCTGACATTTCCTGTTTCATTGCTTACACAGTCTTCGTTTTTCCTTTCTTGTAATTCTGCTATTTTCATACATCTTATTTCTCCAATGTGTGCCTCTAGTTATTTATTGCCTACAACGTTCTTATGCTCCTTTCACAGAAATAAATTGCCAAGTACTGTTTGCAGCAATGATAAATTTGATTTGCAGTATATAAGTTTACTAGCAAAATACCCGTGCTTCGCTACGGAGTTTCACGTTGTACGTAATTGTACAATTATTGCTCGCTTAATAGTATAGGATTAGATAGATTGTACAAATTCTCAACTCTTAGTTTGTTTATTTACATTCATAGCAACAGCTATTTATTATTTATTTCGAGAAAATCGTTAGAGCCGTTTCCGAAAAAAAAAAGAAATACATTTATTAAATAATTGAACTTCGAAATTTTCTCGACTGTAAGAACCTGCAAACAACGAAGTTTTTCAATTTAAAACAATGATTAAAAACTCAGAAATAAATGTATTCGGGGTTTCCAATAAACTGAGATGTCAACCACTTCATTTACAAAGTATGCAATTCCCGCGATAAATTTCATTATTTGGTTTTTTGCCCCTTAGGAGTGAAGGTTTTTAAAACCGTTTCTTAGTGAGCACCTAAGACCTATGATGAAGCTACGTTCAAAGTTTCATTGATATCCATTCAGTGGTTACAGAGATATCGTGATCAGTGAGTCAGTTAGTGGTATTTGGCTTATATAGATATCTATATCTAGCCGATTTACCCAGCGTTGCTCGGGTTCATAATTTATTCATAGGCTCATAGGCACCTATTCTTGTTCTAACGTTATATTACTTGTATATTGTATAATCTTCCTTATATTGTTACGTTCGCATTCTCACTGGATTAATACTCTGTAGCGCACCTGTTTAAGAACATGTCATAAACTGTATTCTTATATCTGGAGAAAAATTCTGTTGCGCGTGATGCTCCTGCTCGATTTCTAACTCTGGGAGAGGGCGAAGAGCTAAATTAGTTTTCAATAAAATGTCTACAGTACTTGCACGCGCTGCGTATTTACTGTCTTTTATAATTCATTGTGTTAATGTTGAAATAAGGCATTTGTTAAATTAGTGTCTCCTAAACTTATTCTAACAATACAATACCTCTATAGATTTCAGCTTATCAATTTTTAAATTCAAACTGAAGCAAGTGCATTTATATTGTCTGAACACTATGATCTGAATACATTTGCTATCAAAACTTTGTTTTTTATACTCGCTTATAACTTACTTCGATCTTAACTTATCCACTTTTAAATTCAAACTGAAACAACTCTGAATTCACACACTATTAAGAAGTTTCTTAAGATGCATACACCACCTTTGATATCATAACCTATATCTTTATTTATAAGAACCGTGGACTCTGGCCCCGCCGTCTTTCGCGGGATCCGACCTAAGACTCCCCGGGTTCCGTGGATGAACTCCGGGGAAGGCCCGTCGGACGACTCCCGCGCTATTTCCTACGCGGGAGACTTCCACCGATGCTATGGTAACCAGAATCTATTCTATTGGGTTGCCATAGTAACCAGATCTAATAGTTTTTAAGACCCAAAGGACCCCCCAAAGGATCGTATCGAAAAAACACTTGTCCTATGTTGGTTCTCCCGTTGCGTAAAATATTTGTGCCAAGTTTGGTTGAAATCGGTCCAGTGGTATAGGAGGAGATGTGGAAGACCCCAAAGGACCCCCGAAGGATCGTATCGAAAAAAACCTACCCTAAGATTGGTTCTCCCGTTGAGTAAAATATTTGTGCCAAGTTTGGTTGAAATCGGTCAAGTGGTATAGGAGGAGATGTGGAAGACCCCAAAGGACCCCATCGAAGAAAACACCTATCCTATGTTGGTTCTCCCGTTGCGTAAAATATTTGTGCCAAGTTTGGTTGAAATCGGTCCAGTGGTTTAGGAGGAGATGTGGAAGACCCCAAAGAACCCCCAAAGGACCCCATCGAAGAAAACATATCCTATGTTGGTTCTCCCGCTGCGTAAAATATTTGTCCCAAGTTTGGTTGAAATCGGTCCAGTGGTTTAGGAGGAGATGTGGAACATACATAAAATGGGGGGGGTTTTGCCCCTTAGGAGTGAAAGTTTTTAAAACCGTTTCTTAGTGAGCACCTAAGACCTATGATGAAGCTATGTTCAAAGTTTCATTGATATCCATTCAGTAGTTTTTGCTCTACGTTGATTCTATGTCAGTCAGTCAGGCAAACTTTCCCCCCCTTTTCCCCCTTTAAAGGTAGAATTTCCAAAAATCCCTTCTTAGCGGATACCTACATCACATAAGGAACCTACATGCCAAATTTCAAGTTTCTAGGTGTTATAGTTTCGGAGATTTCGTGATGAGTCAGTGAGTGAGTCAGTGGTATTTCTCTTTTATATATATAGATTGTATAGTATAGGCCTAAAGTATTGTAATAAATTTAATGCAGTCTATAAATAATACTACTTCCATTACTTCTTTAACTCTGTATTTGCAATACGAAAGTGATTTTTTATTTCAAACATTACTACAGCTTCTTATAAAGTTTCCTAACTAGATGTAGGCTATCAATACAGTGATTAGACAATAAATATAGCCTATAACAGTGAAGTGTTTTTCTATATAATACTTAAAGATAAATTGGATTATAAACACCCGTCTTTTGAGAGGAGGACCTCAGAATAAATCCGCCCCGGGCCACCAGTGGCCTAGGTACCCCACTGCAATCATCCTCCGATTGTGGATTTCTACCCTTTCTGCGCTCTGCTGCATTCGAACTCTCTCTACCTCAGTTTTTGTTCTTCCCACTTTCCTTTTGCCATCTGAGTCATACAGTAAGGGTCCTGAGGGTCCATCCTGACAACATGACCTGCCCGTCTAAACCGTCCTATCTTTATCTTCTTGATTATTCTCATGTCGTCTAGTAGTAGGTTATATAACTCTTCATTAGTTCTTTTTCTCCAGACACCTACCTCCTACACTGACCCATATATTCGTTTCAGTATTTTCCTCTCAAATCTTCCCAGCGCATTGTCGGTGCTTCTGCTCAGAGCCCATGCCACCTATGCATACAGTAGCACTGAAACAAGCAGTGCCTTGTATAAGAAGCTCTTTGTTGCCGTTGTCAGCATTTTGGAATCTTTAATTTGTAAGATTTTCATTGGTCACAAGTGAACCCAGGTAAGTCAATGCCTTTACTATTTTAAATCTGCCCGGCCAATAAATTTTACTGATGTACTGCCCGGTCAATAAATGTCAATTGTTTAACAGTATTGCACGAAATAATATACACTTCACCGACTACATATGTCCGCATAATACAATAATTCATTAAAATTACATTTGAAGTGTTTACTGGGCTGTTTGGCCGTGGTACGGGGTTTACAAACAAACCACGGCCAGGATTCATAAACAAAAACAGGGTTTGGTTTGTTTGTGAACACTGGACCACAGCCAAACAGCCCGGTAAACACTTCAAATATAACTGACACCGGCCGTAAAAGCCTGAGATCATTAAAATCACTTTCCGCTATAGGCACTTTAAGTCGCCGAATATAAAAACTGACTGACTGGTTCGGAAAGGGCGATTTTATACGTTACCTATGTAGTGTGAATCATACACGATTGACCTCGATACCAGTAGAACAATCGACAAACCTCTGGAACGGTTTACAGCATTGCGTAATGCTGCCGCCCACACAACGCGTGCAAAAAGTCACGTAGCGCGTATGGTATTTAAGTCTTCAATGCATTAATATACACACTTTAATTTTTTTTACTTTTATTTTAGCAGTATATTCCTAAGCAAAGTTTAGGAAAGCAAAAGTATGTATACAAAGGTTAGGTGAGGTATACAAAGAGCTAAATCAAAAATCCGCTGGAATGGGACTGAATGTAAATTAAATGTCAGCAAAACTAAATACATGATAATTTTTCCATCAGAAACGAGAAGAAATTTATATAATTTATGCATAGAGGATAATTCATTAGATATAAACTTAGTTAATAAGTTCAGATACCTGGATAACATGATAGATAATGAAAGGTCCATAAACACTACAATATATGACAGGTACAAATAGGAAATAGGGCGTATTATGCCAACAGTAGACTATTGACAAACAAACTCATTAGTCGTAACACACACAAAAAATATATATAAGACACTTATCACATCCGTTGTTACTTATGGAGGCAAGACATGGATACTGATAAAAAATGAACAAGAAACACTACAAAGGTTTGAAAGACATGTTTATGGCCCGGTTAAAGAAGATGACGAATAGAAAATAAGAATAACCAGAAGATAGATTACCTATTTAAGATTCGTAAGGGTTCAACGAATACAAAGGCTAGGTCACCTAAAGCCCATGGATGATCTGCGTATACCAAACGAAATCCTGAGGACGCAAGTCTGTAAAAGCAGAAAGAGGGCCCGACCTAGTACTAGATGCTTGGATGTTGTGTTGGAAGATATAAGAAGAATAGGTGTACGGGGTTACACAGATATGGCAATGGATAGGAGACATTGGAGAAGATTAGTGTTGGAAACCAGAGTTCATGTTGGGCGCAGTACTGAAGAAGAAAAGTATGTATAGGAAAGTAAAATAAACTTATGGATTAATCAAAACGAACCAATATGATGACTGCTTCCATCATCCGGTTTCCGGCATTAGACTAGTCTGTTGGGAGTTCGGCGAAGTCGTTAGATTATTGCAGACTTTCCACCACACCAAAACAACTACATAGTCGAAGCATGAAAGCAGTATGGAAACTTAACAATAGTTCTGGCACTAAATAAGTTGCCCGAGAAGCGTGATTTTAATTCTGCCGAATCCTGCTCTGAACCGAAAAATATAAGCGAAGGCATTTACCCAGAAAGCAGTTTATCTACGGATGAGTCCACTTTCAAATTATGTGCTGCGGAAGGGAAATGTAGAATCAGCTGTTATGCAAAACTGGCCAAGCAAAGGTGTAGCCAGTATTTGTGCAGCGTATATTTAAATTTTTACAATATTATTTCAGCATTACATTCCAAAATAAAGTATAGGAAAAGAAAAGTATAATAGACAAAACTGTACGATCGAACAAGACGAATAATTGTGAGATCAGACAGAAAATTGTTGTCCCCATTGAGATGCAATCAGAAAACTGGACGGAGCAAAAACAAACGGGAGACAAATACGCTGAGATACGTCTGGTCAGGAGACGGCAACGTAAGAAAATCGGTGCAATAAATCGCTGCGACAGTGTGGCTGACTTGGTCAATTTTTTATTGGAGTAACATCGCCGTGACAAAGTTGATTACCACAGGCAACCCTTTAAACGTCACAGTAACTTCTACCGTACGTTTTCTATATCTACACGTAAGATTCCTTCTCCAGTAATAAAGCATACGCTGTACAAACACAAATGTGTGTGTGTGTGTGTGTGTGTGTGTGTGTGTGTGTGTGTGTGTGTGTGTGTGTGTGTACATTGATTTACTTACAAACTTTTGATGATGCTGGTACGTTTCAGTAAAACGTGCGTCAGGTATTGAAACGACAAAACATAGTACATTACTTGCAGAAGAAAGTATATTGAATACTATCCAAATATTACACACACACACACACACACACACATAATCGTTATAATAATAATAATAGTTATAATAATTATTATTATATATACTGTAATATTTTTGTATATAGGTAACTCGAAGTTTCTTGCAGCAATTATATAATATTGTGATATTATTCAATGAAGTTTCTTCTGCAAATAATGTATTGCGTTTTTGTTTCATCACCTGCCGCACGTTTTACTGAAATGTACCACCATCATCAGAGATTTGTATGTAAATCAATGACAATCGAATAAATTCTACGTTAATATAGAAACTAACGAGTAATCGAAATTTGTTTCAATTTTAATTTAAAATACCTGACAATCGATTTAAGTCGATTAGTTAACAGTTGTTTTGATGTTTATTTACTTAAACAGCTGTTTTGTTGGTCATATTGGAAATATTTAATGTTTTCGTTTTATTTATTTTTATTTATTTTAATATAGATATAATTTTAAATACATCATCTTGTTTTGTTTTTATTTTATTCTTTAATTAATAAATTGTATTGTTATTGTGTTTGTAAATGTTAAGATTTCTTCAAATATTTATTTTTTGACCTTTATGCATGTTTTTATTAATTTTATATTTTCAATGCTTGGAAATTGGTGGTTATTATTTAGACAATGTGTAGTTAAATTATATTTATAAATTTTTAGTTTTAAAAATGCATTGCGGTGTTGAAGAAATCTATCAAATAGTTTTTTCTTTGTCTGGACTACGTAAAATTTGTTGCAACCTGGACATTCTATTTTGTATATTCCGTTTTTATTGTGAATATTGGATTTAGTTTTAGGTTTTATTTGATTAAAAATTACATTATCTGTATTATAAGATACTAGCTGTTATAACCGCTGTTATTATTATTATTATGTATATATAACAATTTTATTACAAGAATATGTTATATATTTTTTTAAATATTCTACAGTGTTTCGATTGTTTAAACTATCATGATCAGAATGTTAGTACATATGCCCATGCCCAGTACCCATGCGCGTCTCTTATTCACCTTTCTCCTCCATTCATCCGTCTTAATGTACATTAATTCTCCTAACCTCCAGGACTACCCGAACTCGAAGATTCTCATGCTGGTCGCTCGTGTCCATTATAAAATTTGCTTAGCTAGTCTGGTGCCCAAAATTGTTGTATGACAGCCATACCAAATACTTGTCATCTTTCCGTTTTTCTAGTGACGTTTCTTTAATTCCCATCAGTTCTAGGATCCTTTAATTCAAGATACATCCATGTATAGAACAGTGTTACCTTCTGTTACTCTCCGTGCTTCCAAGCCATTCAGATTCTGATGATGACAGTTTAAACTATTGAAACTTCTAACAGCTATAAATATTTTATGAACTTTATATTTTTTTATTAAACTGTAATTCTTTTGCATATACTTTCACAATGACTAGGGTACTCAGCTGCGTATGGTGCAAGTGTTGTATCTCAGGAACTAAAACTAATAAAATTATTTTCATGTCATATTCGTTTTTGTGGACCAAAAATTAGTAATATTTGACTATTTTTAGGAAGGAAACAAAATAAAAGATTTTGTTGTTGTACAGTGGATAATTTATGCAACAGTTATTAAGGTCGCCATTCGTTCTGTTGTCGCCGTAGTAAAATTATTCTTGTGCACGTAGGCTGTCCTTCCTCCTCTTGTATAGAACAAGTCATTATTTATATTAACAAATGTTACAGTGGAGTACTATAGCCGACGACACGCAACAGCCCTTTGTCTACTTTGCACGCACACTGACTGACGTAAGGCATTTGTTCAAAATATATTAACGTACGAGGATACATAAAAAAAAGGAAAATAAAATAATCGTTATTTTTACTTGTGTCTCATAAATGAAACTTACATTACTAACTACATAATACTTCTGAGAATTTAGTCCATCTCTTAACGAGTTATTGAATTCCTCCAGATCCGGGAGATTTGTTTTGTTTTTGTATTATGCGCAACCAGGGGGCACGATATTTAACAGAATGCTGCAGTGTCTAGTTTGTGCTGATGACGTAGTACTTATCGCAAGAACCCAACAAGACCTAGAAGAGAGTTTCTTAAGCCTAGAGGAGGCCGCAAAGAATTTAGGTCTAAACGTAAACACAGAAAAGACGAAATAATACATATTAACAGGCAGTAAAATGCAAGAGAGAATAGCACCCCTGGTAAGTGGAGGGCACAAATTTCAAAAAGTCGAAAAATTTAAATACCTGGCTGGGCTCACTAGTTACTGAGGACAACATTATAGCCGAAGAAATAAAATAAAGCATATCTGCTGGTAACAGATGTTACTTCTCCCTACAAGAAATATTTAAATGTAAAAACATAAGTAGAGCAAGCAAGATTTGGCTCTACAAAACAGTTCTTAAGCCAGTGTTCATGTACGGTTCTGAAACTTGGACAGTGACAGTCATAGAGGAAGAGTGGTTGCGCAGGTGGAAAAGAAAAGTCCTCAGGAGGATATTTGGTGCTGTGAACGTCCAAGGAACACGAAGAATAAGGACGAGTGCAGAAATCCAGCAAATCTATGGAGAACCAGATATCGTCACTGACAGTAAGAAAAGTAGAACCCGGTGGCAGGGCATGTCCATAGAATGTTAGAGACATCCACATTGAAGAACATTTTTACAGGAAGATCTGGTGAGAGAAGAAGGAGGTGTCGGCTCAGAAAACGATGGTTGGATGATCTTGAGGACGACTTGCGCAAGCTCGGTGTAGGAGACTGAGAGCAGTGGATCGAGACGACTAGAGGCGGATTGTCCAGGGGTCAAGGCTCTCTAAGAGCTGTATCGCTAATTGAGAGAGATAGAGAGAGAGAGAGAGAGACACGATTCTATGATATCGTCATCATCATCATCGTCTTCAAGGAGGATCAGATCAAGAATGGTTTGCTCCGTTCCCAAGCAGACAGACTAGAGCTGGTCTCTCCAACTCTTCTTCGGACACCCCACACCTCTCTCCTTCCTTTCGGCTTATAATCCAATAGTTGTTTGGGGACGTGGCGGTTAAGAACTTTTAGCCATTTTAGCCGACACTGGGAATTTCTATCTACTACACTCAAAATATTAACTTTCTGTTGTATATCTGCATTTCGTCTATGATCTTTGGGCTATACCCCCTTGGAAATGGACCAATGTGCCTGGAATTTCTTTAATGTCCAATTCTTAGACCTGTAGAGAAGAGTAGGCAAGGCCATCAGGTTACAGAACTTAATTTTAGAGTTCTCCTTATTGTCCCGCACACATGGATGATCTTACGTAGCTAATTCATTACTCCGTTGTTGTAGACACATTAAAGGCTACGTTTTCGAAATTACTGACCTGCTTCAGAACAGTATCATCTACAACGTTTCCCCGTATGGGATCAGATCCTTGAAAAACAATCACCTTTTAGTTCAATGTGGAAATCTGTAATACGAAATCCTTGCATATCCGATATAATGAGTCTACAGACATATGCAAGCCTAATCTGCAGATTACACGATAGAATAATCATCGAAGAAGGTTGATATTTTGGTGTTGACGTCCCTAATAGCCCGAGAATGGCACGATGAATTCTCAGTGCCAGATGGATAAGATGGAACGAATCCTTACTAGCTTGGAATGTAACCACAACCACCACGAAACCATTCCTCAACTTGTGAACGTCGGGTTCACAAGACTACGGCCTGACTGGTTGACGATCCCTTTGTACCATTCCTTGATACGTCTCGTGCGGTGTGATTGACCTCCGTGCACAAGCTCAAGTAGGCTATACGCAACATGTATGCCCGAAGGCGTAAGACTTCCTTTCACCTTCGGGTGCGGGCAAAGAAGCACTAAGGCCAGAGTCACTCCGGATGCGTTTCCTTCCCTCGGGCTCCATAGATTCCATCGTACGCCAGTCCGCCGGGGGGGGGGGGAGCACAAGTGTGACAAGTCTGAAAGTATTACAAAGTCTCACTGTGTTTCAGTGAAAATCCCTTACAGCTACTTACCACGGTCTCCAGTGTAACCCTGGCTGCAATGTAAATTGTCATAGCTATTCTTGCATGCCTTAGTTAAGTTTTAGATATACATTAATGTAAGTCTTATGTTTCCACATTTACGGTCTTTACTACAACAAAATAAATAGCAAATAACAACCAAATAACAAAGTCGTCGTCGTCGTTATCCTTTACGGCTTAGGCTAGTAGCCTGTTCCAGTCTCAATGGAACTCATCCAACCGTCGTTTACGGAGTCTTCCCACACTTCTCTTCCCTCTTGGACGATAGTCAAGGGCTCTTCTTGAAAATCTAGTTGGATCCATTCTCTCTACGTGTAACCGCCATTCCGTTTTGTATCGGGAGATTTTCTCATTTAAGCTTTCAGCTATGCCTAGCTCCATTCTAATATGATCATTTCTGATAAGATCTATCCTGGTACAACCTTTTACAGCCCTCAAGAACCTCATTTCCCCTCCGCATATTCTAGATATGTCTTTGGCCTTTCTAATCCAACTCTCACTACCATACAGTAGTTGTGGTATGACCATTACATTATAATATTTCAATTACGTCTCTTTCCTTGTTTTTTTCTTTACGTGTTTAATGATACATTCACAAAACGACTGGAAGATACTAATTTTGCTTTCAACCTTCTTATCATCTTGGTATGCAATGCTACACCTTAGATACTTAAAATCTGGCACCTGTTCTATTGGCAAGTCCTGTATGACAGTCTTTGTTCTAATATGATTTGCTCCATAAAAATCGATAACTTTTTTTGGATAGGGAAGTCTTTGTTTTAATTTTTTAATTTTATTCAGAAAATCTAAGCCCACCAGAGACCGCCAGAACTTTGCCCCCACAAGGTAATCCTGGCCGTGGGACCGTCGTATTGTGGAATAGGTTTTCAGCAAACAAATTACACGTTACAGTGTGCAATAATTAGGTTTAGGCTTGTGTATAATGAAAACGTGCAGGGCAGTCGGCCTTACTAAGAAGCACTCTACAATTAACCTCAAAGCCGGCCGAGACACTGTTTGGAGTTACATTCGGACTGCCACAATGTTTAATTCAGTAGTACAACCCCGAAAATTGTGGGAGCTTAAGGACGCATCGATAAGCGGCTTAATGTTGCGTACCACCTTTGCTCGTATTGACACGTCTTTGAAGAAACGCAGTCACCACAGACATTTTTTGTAACTTACTTTTTCATCTGTTACAGTTGAAACATACGTTTTCCGATATAAAATTAACGTATAAGGCAGCACCACTTATCTAACAGAAGGCGCTTTCAACAGATTATTTGCAATTTTTTCAACAAACTGCAAACAATGTCCAACATCGGATGCGTCCCTACGCTTTTTGCGTTATACAAAGTATTTCATACGTTTTCGTTTTCAAGTCGTTTTCAAGTTCATCGTCATCAACCAGCATCTTTATAACATAGCATAGGCAAGGCGCTGCCTGTTTCACCTTCAAAGATCCTCCGGCCATCTCTTCTTGGGACTAGCAACACACCTGTATCCTGTAGCCTTGTATTTCGAGACTTGTTCGACCAGTCTGAAATCTGACATTCTTTCTAAGTATTCCTTCCACAGTTGTTTTAATTTTTAAATTTTTCATTCAAGTTACAAACACCTCCTTAGAACGATATTTCCTAGGCATGTATTTTACTATCTTGTTTATTGGTTGTTGTCCATAATTCACATCCAGAGGACAGTACAGGGACTGCCCGTGGAAATTTTGAGAGACTGTTTACAACTATTCTGTGTAATAGAAATATACTTAAAATTCAAAAATATCAATTTCTCTGGTGTCCAGTAATTTATTCCTTTTTGCAATACCGGCAATCGTGCAAACCTCGTAACAATATATACCATTATAATGTTATGTGTTGTTTTCTAATTAAACCTTACAAAACGCCTGAAAAACGTACGAGATTACTGATTTCTCCACGTTTTCTGTAAGAAAACAAGGAAGTTCACAAACAGACATGTAAGAAGACGTGACCTTTAAACTGTGTGACCTTATAAACGCCTATTGCAAACCAACTACTACGATTGGCAAAGACGTGATTCCAAATAACTGAAAGCGGGAATTAGAAGTGTTCTGCGTCATACCACTTAAGATCTACTAAAATTAAACTCCTCTGCCTGATGTCAAAGTTATTTATAGATTGTAACCTATCTATATAGACTAACGTGTATACCAGTATAACCTGTAACCTGAATACAATTACTGGCCAATTTAGACAAAGTAAAAATTGTCAGCAGCAGAATCATCATCAATTTTCTACCAAAAACCTTATACGATTGTATTGGGGGATAAATATAACGTAAAAATTGAATGCTTTTCAATTTTACGCAGATTTTATATAGAATAATGATTAGTAATTGTTTATTAGACTAAGACATGCATGTAACGTTGAGTGAAGTACTGTTAGCACCAAGCCCAGCGGTGTTTCTTCAAAGAAACACACCCTTGTCGAGGCGCCTGTCTGACGGGGAGAAAACCATACAACAAGTCACGTACAGGGTAAAGAATCATAAAATGTATTGTACTAAAAAAAGCAATAAAGTTTAAGTGAAATTGAGAGAAAGCTGAGTGTTCAGACAATACAGTCCGTTAGAAAAAGAGTGAGAGGTAAGAGCGAGCGAACATTAGATGGCGTCCCTCCCCCCTTAGTGGTATATGTTTGGCACGCGCTGTTTTTTGGCGAATAAAAGAAAGCGTCACTTTTTGATCGGGTGAAATTAGCTAGTTGGTTTGGAGGAAATCAAATATCGCGGTACTTGAAACCAATGGGAAAGCGATTTGTAAATATTGAGTGTGGGTAAGGATTGTGTGTGTATAAAAAACGTAGTTTGGAAATTTGTCGGGAGTCTACGGAGAACATTACAGCTATCAGACTCATCACCGCGTATTAAGTCGACGGAGATCATTACAGCTATCAGACTCGTTACCGCGTATTAAGATTTTTATAACTAACACTTGCGATAATTATTATGAGTACAATATTCGTGTCGTGCATTAATAGTATTAAAACCGGTATTGCAGTGGAAGAAATATACTAAAATCAAAGTAATCATTATAATAAATATACTGCAATTTGGCGATAAACTATCGAACTCCATATCAACGATAATCTAACACGCGAATCGGGAAGTTACGAAGCGTTGAAGTGTATTCGGTATGAATTACTGATATTGCGAGCATTCAGCTTAATAACATATCTACTAAGGTATCAGAATAAGTAGTAATTATACACTAATTACATGCTAAATCAGTAAATAGATGCGAGCTGTGTGGTGAAGGTGAAACCGAGGTAATTAAAGTGTTAGTGTCAACGAGTGTCGACAACAGGATCTTCCGAAGCGCCGACGAATGCAAAGCTCCAGGATCGCAGACTCCGAGGGAAGGAATCACCGACACAAACGGAATTCAACAAACAAGTAAAACAAAATTTGAACATTAAACTCATATTAATTCATGTATCTTTTTGTAAATCTATTACTATTGGCAGTTCAGTCTGTCTAAGAACCTACTTTCAAATGAGAATTGATGAAAAGTTATAATTTCAATATTGTGAATCATTTTAAGATTGTATGTAATTTGTAACGTGTTAATGAAGATTTTTATAAAAATTAGGATTCATTCAATTCAAATTGTGTTAATAATAATTTTGATACCCTGAGATAATTTTAAGAGTCGCCATCAAAGCAAGAGTTGAGAGCTTTGTATTAGTGAATTACACATATCTTTTTCTAGCTCTAAACTGCGAGGGTGGTAAACTGCGGGAGATGCATCAGAGATGTAAAAAGTACAATTACACAAAGAAGAGAGAACTTTTCAAGAAACAATTTTTCCGGGGTTTAGCAACGTGTCCCTGGGAAACTAGTGAGAAGTTTATAAAAAGTTTCATTTGGAACAGATGCACATCTGACTCAGAAATCTGAATTCTTAAGAAATTGGAAACGAAATTGGTATAAAACGAGTTACGATTTATACCAGTGCGGTTCGAAGTATTATGACGAAGTGTAACGTGTTTTATAATTTTTATAATTGTGCGAGACTCTATTCGTAGACATTATTATTGCGTGTGAACAATTTTTTATTTGATTTGTTGTCAGAGACTATCTTGTTGATTACAAACTGTTTAATTGTGATAATTAAAGCTGGTAATTAGTGACGCATTTGGTGTCTAGTATTTTGTTTTTCACTGTACCATACGATGATCAGTAGGCCGTCGTAATAATATCTTTGGCATATCTATAAGGAATATGTTATTTTATAGGCTACGAGAAACAATGTAGTCACAAGATAAAGCTTTCTCTGGTTGTTCGGTTTAGAGAGAATAACGCTTTCCTGCAAAAATATTGGTCCGAACAATATCACCTTTCAACAAACGCTTCTATATTGCATCCCACTTCCTCTAAAGCACAAGGAATGACACACGTTTAAACTGAGAAATGAAATGGAAGATTTCTGAATCTAGCAGATAATTGTAGGGAAGACGGAAGTGAAACGCTCCATTTCACTCAATGAAAAAATGGAGTATTACTCCACTACAGCTCCGTTGAAGTTGAGTTGGAATGATGATGATGGTGATGATAATCTTTTTTTTTATATCGGCCATCTAAGGACCACATGCCAATTTCAATTTTTTATTCTTTGTTCTTTTCTATTTTTCCAATATTCTTTTCTTCTTTTCACTGTGTCTTTTCTTCCTGCTTCAGTCCACTTTATACCTGCGTTTTCTCTCCCCTACCCTGGGGACTCCTCCCATTTGTTAACACTTCTGAACTAAAACTTCTCTTTCAATTGCTTCTTCTGCGTTTCTGTTATTTTGTTCTAAATCCTTTTAGACTTCTTTAATCCAACTTGATGTTGACTTCTTCCCCCACAGATACTTTAAGATCTGCTTTGTTAACCTATTGTCGTCCATTCTATATAAATGTCAAAAAATAATAGTCTTTTTTTCTCATTGTTTCTGTTATATTTTCTATACTCTAATATATTTCGCCATTACTTCTTAATTTCCAACCTTCTAAAGTTTTCCGTGGGGCTAATATTTTCCTAATAATTCGTCTTTCCAATATTTCTAGTTTGTCTAAATTATAATTCAGTGCATATAGGCATTCTGGCTTCATTATGCTGATAATCTTTACATTTTTCTGTTATCATTATGTTTGTTTTCTGACGATGTATAGGCAAACATGCAATCTGCATGTTGCAGACGTAATGAAATTTAACTTCGTATTATAACGTAGGAGAATCGTTGTGAGACACTATTGGAAAATAAATCGACTCACCAACAGCGTAAGATGGATGTTTATTGAAAAGAGATTTGCGTTGCAAATATTCTCACTAATGTTTGCTATATCGTGCGTTTTCCTTTCGTTCAGCACAAGCAACACAAATCGCAAAGTCGATAAGCAGAACGGGCGACACTAAAACGTTTTTTAAAAAATACAAGTTTTATTATTTGTTTGTGATTCTTTTGATCAGTTTTTAAGTGTACCGGTACTGCCTTTATTTTATATTTTATTTTATTTAATATTTTGTTTATAGTTTCTTGTACTCAAGCCATTTTTTCTTTTCCTTTATTTCCTGTGTGTTTAGGGATATTTTATACATTTCTTAAGGAGGGAGTGGAAAGTTGCTATATTGTGTTGTGGTAGGTGGTTTAAATTGTTTGGAATGGTAATACCCGAAATTGGATTTCTGTTCTTTGCGTAATGTATTGTACAATGCAGAAACTACAACCGGTTACCGTTTGATGCGCAAGTAAGAAATGCGTTTGATGCGTGTGATGTTCCAAGTAAGAAAAACCATGTTGATCCTAAACCGAATTTAATTTCCTAAAATAAGAAGCAACAATAATGTTCTGTTATTAAAATATTTTAACAATTAAGATGAAATTAATTACATAATTAAGAATTTGTAATTTATGTACCTTCAGAAACTGGAAAATTGTTTAAAAAGTTGTTTTCTTTGTTGTCTAAAATCTCTATTAATATTACGAAGGTGTTAAAATAAATACCATTATTTGTAATGAGCATTTTTTGAGCTGTCTGAAAATGTTTTAATGGCAGAATTTATGTCAAGAAGTACCAAAGTCAATATATTTCTGTACCTCTGTCTACATGTCTATGTCTCTATCTGTCTGTCTGTCTGTCTGTCTCTCTGTCTCTCTCTCTCTCTCTCTCTCTCTCTCTCTCTCTCTCTCTCTCTCCGTAAAACCGATTGAATATTTTTAATATTCACTAAAATTTATAATAATTGAATGTGCTTTGAACCCATAGAAGAATTCTTTTTTTTCAGCGGCGCGACAACCCATTACTGAGTCAAGGCCTCTTCTAACAGCCACCGCCAGTTGTCCCGGTCAAGTGCAGACAACTGACTAGCTGAGAAACTGATACGTTTCTGCACATAAAATAGTTTCACAGATGGGATATGTGAATTCTCCGATCCAGCCCCCAACCTGCAGGACCAGGAACTTTGATTTCGGTGTGCTCTTCCCGTAGAGAGTTGCTTTCATCTCAACTGACGAGCTCTCTCTGCCCGGTCGCAGTTGGCTAACTGACTCAGCCCATGTGTGCAGACGTTGGGCTACTATAGGCTCCTCCGCCTACACACTAGGTGCACATCCTGCTGCCGATGTGCACAATCCTAGCAGGCCAGGGTCCAGGATATCCCCAGACTGCCCTGACAGAACCCCCATCTCTCGTTTGCTTACCGATCCACTCCGCTAAAGGGATTGGTTACCACAACCTTAGGGTGGATTGCTCGGTGAAACAGGGTCCACCGACGTGCAGGTGAGAATGGAGTTGGGGTGGAGAGGCTGGTTCATTTCCCTTCTATGAAAGCATATGTTCGTGTCACATCCCCTTTAGACCCCCATATAAGATTTACTTACATATTAAATACCCTTCTTGTTAAATTGAAATGGTGATTCCAAAAAAAAAATGTATAAAAGTAATGTGGTATATTCTGTAAACGCCGTGGGAAAAACGGATCTCTCTTGTCTTCTGAGCCGGTCTAAGGAGCACCGTCCTCTTCTTACGTCTCTCCGGCAGTATTCCGACCCTGTCAGCGATCCCCTTTGATGTACGTAAGATTTCCGGTCCCTGTAAGAAGTGTCTGTTGTGCTGTGCTTGGAGAGCAGTGTCCAGATACCCTAGCTCTAGACACTGTGGCAGTTTCGCAGTAAAGCGTCTTCATAGTACTGCGTCTAAGAAAACCGGGAAAATGAATAAAACTTAATAGTTACCCACAAGCTGAGTCTGTACAGGTTGTATTGTCCAGATTTGTAAGAGTTTGTTCTGTAATTGGTACCACCAATCAGCTCAGTGTCAGAATACTAAGCTGATTGCGTTACCACTCTTATAAACTGTAATATGGACAAAGATTGAAGCTAATATTTTAAGGTCTTTAATGACGAAAAAACAGATAGGATCTTATAGTATCAAGTTAAATCTTTTTCCATTTTAGTTTATAAAGATGTTAACACAATCAGCTTAGTATTCAAACAGGTTTAAAAATACCTGCAGCACAGTTTCAAGAACATTAATGAGGAAGGCGCTTCAGAACAACAGAAAAATTAGGCATCGGAGAACCTCGAATGCCATTCTATACTGACCAATATATTTAAGAACGGACTACAATATTTTACATCAGGGTTTCTCAAAGTGTGGATTGCGATCCCATATGGGGTCGCATAGCTAAATTTGGGGGTCGCAGAAAAAATTCCTGGACGCGCAACGACCAAAAATTAATTCCAAACCAGTTTGGCGACGCTACACGTATAGTATGTCTGTGAGTTTATGATAGTGAAAGAGGGCTTGCGCAAACTCCCCAACTGCGACTGGTCACCGTACCAGTCTTTATAGTGTATATAAATACCAGTCAATACTTTCCTTCAAATTTTTATGTTGAAAAAGAAAATTTGTTCATAAACCATACTAAATTAAATGATTAATGTCAAACATTTTCCAATAAATGATTAAGAAGAATTTATCAAGAAACACATGTTTAAAACTTGAGTTTTCCAAAAAAGTCGTTAAATTTTCCATTAAGATTATGACAGAATTTCCAACACTTTCTGAAATGTCTCTACCATTTTGTACTACGTATTAATGCGAAGCGGAATTTTATTAATAACGTTAATAAAATCAAAAATCGGTCACCTCTACAAAACGCTGAAGAAGCTCTGCATGCTGCAGTATCAAATATTCATCCAAGATTTAAGTCTTTATGTAAAATTAAACAAGCACACCCAGCTCATTAGTTTGAATATTTGGCTTTGTATTTAATACACGATAAAATTATATTCGTATGTATACCAAAGAATAGTTATGAATAAATTTTCTTTATGATTTATTACCACTAAATATTTTAATTCGTATTCCTAGTTTATGTACTTCTATACCCAGGGTCGCGAAAATATTTGCTCAGGTAAAGGCGGTCGCCAAGTAGAGAAGTTTGAGAAGACCTGTTTTACAGTATGGAAAAGGCCTGCCCAACTTGTAACTTACTGAAAATGAAAACTTTCACAAACGTTCACTTCAGTCAACAAGTTAGTTCTTCCAACTGAAGCCGCAGATGGTAAAACTTAGCTGCCAACTGAACAACACCAATTTGTCTCATATAATACCCTGATTATTTATAGCTGTAAAATCACACAAATTTCACTGGATGTAATCTGCAGTCATTATCTGCCTACATTGAAATACATTCACGTTATTGATATGTTTTTCTAGTAAGTCTTCTTAAGCCTTGTGCTCTGTTCCGACTTCCAGATGTTATTGACTATCTCTCCCTTGGACTCAACCAAGCTTCAATCCTCTGCTGTTATGTTTTTGAAGTACCACTCTCTACTTCAATATTTTAATCAACTCTATTCTGTCTAGCTGGATGATGCACCAGATTCCGTTGGCCTCAGTTTTTTTATTAATTGAGAATATGCCTAACAGTACCATAAACAAGTCAGCGTAGACCATGTTATTTAGGAGGTCATTTCAGAAAAGCAACTGTACTCAGTTATTACCTAGTGTAGTTGCTTTTCTGAAATGCAACTATTGTAAAATAAAAATAAAATAAAATAAAAACTAAGTACAATAGGTATTATATTATATTACAAAAATTAAAGTAATTAGTTTTAGATTTTGCTTTCCTATTATAGGCTACGTAGTTTTTACAGTCATTTGACTTTCTCTATACAAGCTCCTCCACCCTCTCCAAAATACACACCTAACACACATGTCCATATACACACCCTTAACACATGTTCACCACCCTACACTTTAGTTGTTTCAAGCGGTTCTTTGAGAATAGAACTGAAATAGAACTAATAGGCTGAAACAATAATCGTCAGAGGTTAAGAACAACTTGTGAAACTTGTCAAGGGTTTGTGTGTTTTAAAAACCTTTGTATATATAGACATAGTTTATGAATGAGAAATTGTTTTGCAGTGTTTCATGATATTATAATGAAATCTTATCACTATTTCATCTATTGCACGCTAACTAAAAATTAGATTAAAGCTAGACGATTAAAGCTACTTGTACATGATGCTAGGATGGGATTCCATCCTATCGCTAAAATTGGCGCCATGTCGTTTTCTTTCTTCTGTGATTGAAGGCATTTGTAAATCTCGTTTGGGCACATACCATGGAGAGTCTGTTTAGGCTCCCAGTATATTGTTTTGCTATCGCTGGAGTACTTCCAAACTAAATTAGCTGGCGGCTCCCCACAGATGTATCTTATAGCTCCAGTTAGATTTTATGATGGTTTTGTAAATTTATAGCTTGTCTTAGAGCGTGGAATGGGTCACCTTGCCGACCATACAAGACAATTTCTGTAACTATTGACAAAGAGCGTTTCTCTTCACGAAATATGATTTTTCCCAGTTGAATCTTCTGCCTATGATTACGTCACGTTGCGATTTTTTTCTATCAACTTAGTTCCTGCTGCTATCAGCGCTGTATAGTCCGTTTCTGAATGCGTAGTAGTAGTATTCTTGGAAGTGTATTAGTAAGTGTTGTGAGTATCAATTTGTCTGGTGTTTGATAAACTATCCCATTGTTTTAAAATCGCCTCTCCGGTGGCTTTCCTCGATGTAGCCCCTTTACGGGGGCCAAATGATGGATGGCTTTTACCTCCAAATTCATTTGTAACATAGGGAAGTTTTTGTCACTTCATTTCTCCAACTAGATTTTAGCATCTGTCTCGACGCCCACATTTCGAATCTCTCCAAATAATTTATTTCTCTTTTACCGATGCCCATGTTTCTGCATCGTCACCATTATTCTCCAAGCTCAAGCTTTTGCAAACCTCTGGCTCCTCAGCCTAAGTGTGGTGCTTTTAACAACCAGTAGGCTTTTACATTTTTGCATGTTGCTTTTCCATTTGTAGTTCTGCTTCTGCTTTCTTCAGGAGCTTTTCCAATCAGGGACAAATCTAGGGTGTGTATGGGATATATGCCCTCCAGAATCCGAAAATTTTTTTTTAATGTTGGAGCAAAAAATTTAAAACTGTTTGTGTTTTTGAAATGTAATTAATCGACATTCAAATTTTGTCAATTTAAAAAATTTTTACTATTAAGGTCAATGAGGGGCTTAAACAATCTACAATAATAGGCCTTATACTCAATAATAAATATAACAGATATTGAAAGAAATGGTAAAACAATGAAAAGAAGTCGACTTGAGATATAGTACGAGGACACGATTTTCCGCTGGTTATTTCAAACAGCTTGAAACATATGATGCATGTGACGACGTGCTTTACACTATGCTTGAGCCATGTCAGCTGTTTAACTTAATTCCGCAACAAAGGAACTGTTTGCTTTTACTCGCTGGTTGGCCGTAAAACGAGGCTTACGAGAAAGACAGGCCTTGGCGCCTACGACGATTTTTAAAGTTTTAATTTGTTGGTACGATTTTCATTATAACATAAGAAAACGATAAATGTTTGAAAAATTTCCCCCGAAATGAAATCCTAGGTTTTCCCCTGGTGATAATTGCCGTTTGTCCTCCTACAATGACCTTTCTTTGTCCCCCACTCAAATAGTAGCCTACTGACCGCTAAAATGGGAAAAGCTTACAAGAATTGCCTGCGGTAAAAATAACTCTAAATGTATTTTAATCCCTCTGTATTGTTCAAACTGCGCGTTCTGGCCAGTGTACCGAAGGCGATAAACTCACGGAACTCTGCCGGTTTATACGTCCAATGCTTAGAGACAAAAATATGCCCTTCGCGATGCGTGTGATCCAGTAAATCTCCAAAAATATCTGTCATATCGTAAATAACCTACGCTATTATTAATTATACCATGATATTTCTGCAAAACAGCATAAAAATGTTGACGGTTTTGGCTTTGTATTTCACTAATTTTTATTGTTGTTAAATTTAAGGACACTCACACTCGCAATAATATATTGTACTTGTATACATTAAGACATACATATTGGTCCACGGGAATCTGACCATTTTAAAAATGAAATAAGTAATATAATATATATATTTTATTTACTTTTGTTTTATTATGTACTTACACCAAATTTAATGCCATTTACAGGTGCAAGTTTATTTTTTAAAGAACACTTCTATCAAAAAATATGGTGGCAAAAATGTGAGGGGACAAAATTTTGAAAAAATCGTAAAAGTCCATGGTGATACCAAATTATAGAATATTTTAACCAATATATAAAGTAAGTGTTCAATTTTGAAAATTTCAAAATTGTGGGACGTCGAAGACTAAAAAGTGGATGAATGTTTTGATGAAATCGTAAAAATTCATGTGGTATATCAAATTAATAGGAAGTTTAGATAAATTATGAATGTAGTGTTAAGATTGGGAACCAATAATAATTTCAGATTTTACGACAGCAATGTCCAAAAAATGTGATCAAATAGTTGACAAAATAGTAAAAGTAACACCAGCCGGGTGTTAGATGGAAGGGAATTTTAACACAAATCCCATTGTTTGGAACTTTTAGCGTTTATCGTATGATTTCTCTAACATTGTTACTTTACTAAACAAAGAATAATACGGTAATTGGGAGTTTTTTATTTTTCTGATAATTGAAAATTAAATCAAAATATGTCTTATTAATAAATGTACTGAGTTCAAAACAGTGAGCGAGTTCTGCAGCTTAGGAAGTGTGCTAGTTATTGTATAAACAAAGGAATTGCAAACAGCTAATGTTTACATTTGAGGACAAAGTTGCGTTTGTTGTTGGAATGATTATAAAGTTACAGTAAATCCGAGTCAAAGTGGTTGCGCTATCGATAACGACAAACCGTTGTCACTGCAGCAGCTTCAGAGCAGGCAAATCTAATTACACAGCAGGCTCGACCTGTCACTACTGGTAAATACTGCCACTACGTCGACAGATTTTCTATTCAATATTATATTATGCGTTTGATTTTATCATCAGATGTCCTTACTGTAAATTTTTGTGTATCTTTCCAAAGGGAGCATTATTTTATACGTTTTTTTTTTCAATTTGTATCGGCCATCTGAGGACCACATGCCAATTTCAATTCATTATTCCTTGTTCTATTCTTTTTCTCCAATATTCTTTCACCTTTTCACTATGTCTCTTCTTCCTGTCTTCATTCCACTTTGAACCTGGGTGTTTCTCTCTCCTCCCCTGTACACTTTAACACTTTTCCCCGAAAAACTTCTCTTTCAATTGCTTCTTCTGCGTTTATATCATTTTTTCTAAATCCTTTTCGACTTCTTTAATCCAACTTGATTTTGACTTGTTTCCCCACAGATATGTGAAGTTCTGTTTTGTTAACCTATTGTCGTTCGTTCTATATAAATGTCCAAAAAATAATAGTCTTCGGTTCTCATTGTTTCGGTTATATTTTCTATACTTTGATATATTTCATCATTACTTCTTAATTTCCAACCTTCTGAAGTTTTTCGTGGGCCTAATATTTTCCAAATAATTCGTCTTTCCAATATTTCTAGTTTGTCTAAATTATAACTCAATGCTAGAGATTCACTTGTATATAGGCATTCTGGCCTCACTACTGTACTGTAATGTCTTTTTAGACATCCACTTTTTACTGTAAATTTATCTTTAGTTATATTTTATACGTTTATTATTCTGGTAAATAAAAAGTAAATTCGAACAATAAAAGTAAATGTGAGCTCAAAATAACACGACATTACCTTCTTCAATAAAGTTTTATAAGTTCAAATTTAAGTGCAAATTTCAAGAAATGTCATCGGTCAACAAAATTATAATAGATTATGCAGACAACTAAGGAAAAGCAACTAGTAATTCTCAAAACTTGAAGATTAAGCGTTACATCACTACGTTGTCACCAAACGACAACACATTATGGAAAGCAACAAAAAGGGTAAAAGAACCTCGAAACATGGTCGTTTTAGAACTATTTTCAACTGCATGTTAACCTTAGCTTATTTTCTCACAATATCAAAATATATTGAAATTATGAGGAGTCTGTGCGTAGTACTGTGGACTGTACCATTCTGGATACAAAGAAGAATGTGGATATAAGGGCCGAACTGGGGGTCGACCCATTGTTGGAACAGCTAAGGGGCAACAAAAGAAGGTGGTGTGAACATTTGGGAAGAATGGCGAGTGACAGGATTCCAGTGCTAGCAATGGAATATGGACCGGGTGGGGAAGAGAGACGCAGGACGGCCGAGAGCGAAGTGAGTCTCGGAACAGGTTCAGGATGAGCCTAATCCTTGAAGTTGTTGTTGATGATGATGATGATGCTGTATGATAGATAATTTGCACATGTCATACTTACTACTCGACATGACATCTGTTTACAAGACCAATGACGTCACAGAAGTCATATGAGTTGTCTAAACACGTAATTGACTTCACAATTCGTACATTACATAAACACGAACTTTCGTCATCCATATAGAATGCTAATACGAAATTCCCTGTTCCAAATGTTTAGGCAGCCAAACGTCTCAAGTCACACTGCACAGAGTTCAACACGTGCCGGGAATTCACGATCAAATCAACAGCGTCTTAACTTAATTAACGTTACGTGTACGGACTCGAAAATACAGCTTCGCTTCCGCTGTTTGGGTATAGGCTACACGGGAAGCTATTACACCCTACAATTATAAAGGTAACAATATTTTATGTGTAGATATTACATAGTGATGCAAATGTTGTATGTTTGTCTACATGCAAGGGCGGATCTTACAAAGTAAAAAGGCAGTTTAATTACATTTTGCTTTGTGGGTTATTCAATTGTAGAATATCTCGTATGTAAGGTAAAGAATACATACACACACGTGTACATATATTTTAAAACATATAAATTTAGAAATATTTTTTAAAATTACAGTAAGTAATAACACACTTACTTTAAAAATATGTTTATTTTATCATTTTTGTAAACTACTCAGATCCTTTTCTCGTGTAAAGTAAAACTTTACAATAACTTATAAGGTAAATTTAGGCCAATTTAATAACAATAAAGCCTCTCAGATTTCAATCAAAGATATTTTGAATCCCGCAGTCTTCTTAAAACACGGTTAAAAGATTGTGACAATTATAGGTGCTGTGTGTAGTTCTATAAAATAAAACTTGTGGGAACTGCAGGAGGTAGAATATACAGGCAGGCCTGCTTGTCGGAAGTTGGTGATGTAGGCAGCGCTTCCACAAGGACCTGGATTTATTGCCAGGACGATTAACCCAGTGGAGAGGCTGCTACACTCATTAATCTGTGCCGCGGTGGAGCGTACTACGGAGAGGACGCCATATTCATTACAGCGTTGCACTGACAGGCTGTCTGATAAGTCGCTATAACTCACTGCGCTGTAATACATTTGTACGCGGCGCTTGATCACGATCTGACAGAGACCAAACGTGTACGATTGACAGTTACGTTCCACGAACTATCGTAATTGAACTCCAGCCATCATCAGCATCATCTTTGTTATATGTTGTACGCTACTGGTTCCCAAAGTGGTGTCCGCGACAATGTTCCAGGGGGTCCGCAGACACTTTTTAAGAAAAATTAGAATATGCCGTAATTTTCTCCGATTTTGTTATGCTTTACAACCTAAATTTTGGAATCTTAAAACAATTAGTAAAAGATTCCAGTATTTTTTTGTTTGGCTCAAACTAATTTATTGTAAAAGTAATTTAAAATTAATGGCTTTAATAGCCATTAAAAAATTTAAACATTTAATTTTAATTTAAACACTTAACTAATAGCCCGATTAACTACTAGTTGAACGTAATTGTAGGCTAATTGCAAAATAGTTCAATCAAATAATAGGTCAAATAATTAATAGTTAAAAAATAATAGTAAACTGATTAAATAATATTCCAATCAACTAATGGCCTAAGTAACTAACGGTCCAATTAACTAATGGCCCGATTAAGTAATACCCCAATTAACCAGTAGTTTAAAATAATATTGGGCTAATTAAATAATAGTACATTCAACCAATGGCCGAGTTAACTAATAGTATAATTAACCAATAACAAACACAAAATTAATAGTAGTTCAATTAAATAATCGGTCATTCAACTAATAGCCCCATTAAGTAAGAAGACAATTACCAAATATACTAATTAAATATAGTCCAACTAACTAATAGGTGAAAATAATAGAGGGCTAATTAAATAAAATATCACTAAAATAATGGCAGAAATAACTGATAGTTCAATTAACTAATAGTAGAAAGTGATAATAGTCAAATTAATTAATAGCGCAATTAACTAATAGCCCGATTGACTAATAGTTTAATTAAATATTAGTTTAAATTAATAGTAGTTCAATTAAATAATTGTTCAGTCAAATAATGGCATAATTAACTAATAGTCCAATTAACTAATAGACCAATTAACTAATAGTCGGACGTAATAGTAGGCTAATTAAGTTATAGTTCATTCAACTAATGGCCGAATTATAATATATATTCAATAAAATAATAGCCCGATTAACTAATTATCTAATTTTCTAATAGTTAAACCTAATAATAGTCTAATTAACTAACAGTGAAATTAACTAATAGCCCAATTCACTAATAGTCCAAATAACTAAGAGTTGGAAATTAATAGTAGATCAATTAAATAATAGCTCAATTAACTAATACCTCAAATTAATAGTAGTTCTATCACGTATTATTTTAAATTAGTAATAGTCCAACTAAGTAATAGATTAAATAAATATTAGCCAAACATATTATTACTTGAAATTTGTAGTAGTCCAATTAAATAATAGTTCAATCAGCTAATTGCGTAAATAACTAATAGTTAAAATTAATAGTAGTTCAATCATATAATAGTTAAATTAACTAATAGATCAATTAAGTAACATCTCAAATTAATATTCGTCCATGTACAAAATAGTTGAAATAACTAATAGGCCAATTAACTAGTAGTTGTAGTAGTTGTAATTAACAGTAGTTTAATTAACTAATAGTTGATATTAATAATTGATGAGTGTTGTGAAGTAGTGCAATAATATGCATAGGCATATGGCGAGTGAGCGTGTGCGCGTGTGACTAACTGTGTTACAAAATAGCAATAAAAAACGGATTAAATTAAATAACTTTTGTGTAAATCAAATGTCCCGGCATAAGACTTACACCAGAAAGTGCATAAAATAAAAACCAATCTGATAGTAATATTTGTTAATAATATAAAGAATGAAATATATGAGATTTTCATAAAAAAAGGTTTTATGACCCACAAGGAACGCAATAAAATTATATCGGTTTTATTTGCACGTTTTACATTGTTCATATACAATTTCTTACAAATAAAATGTTACCTAGACTGCAGCCGTAAGGGTGAGGGAACGTTTTGACCAATGAAATTGGCTAATACATCAGTTGATTTATCCATGTCCTAGCTTAGAACTCAGAAGAAGCAGTCTCGTTGAACTTAATAACGTGTAATCGTTACCTCTTATTTAGGCGATAGCTCTATCAAGAGGGCGACCATATGTAGTAAAGTTCGGGACTGAAATAATCTCGAGTGCTAGGACAATACAATTCAAGATTTTCCGTTTAGGATTTATGAACACGTCAAGTTAGCCGAAACCATAAAAATCATTAATTGAACACTTAACTGTTCAATAAGTAATTGAGCACTGTTCGTAGAAGTACCCAACACGGAAATGACACTGGGAGCTGGAAAACAGGAGGAACAACAGTATCCTGACGTCTACCGGAAAGAAACATCTGTCGACACGTTTCAGAAAAGAGGAGTAACACCCCATCGTTCATCAAACAAGGGAAGTAAAACCATTTTATATACACTCAATTAATAAAACAATTATAAACTAAAAGACACAAAAAACTTGTAGGAATTAAGATTTAGGTAACACTGGACAACAATGATTTTGTTACATGGTTAATATTTGCTGAATCTTATGTATTGTTGAGCGCTGATTCCGAATATGAAGTCAGAAATTCCCTATCGGCCTTAGTTTTTTTTGCAATTGCCCTTCTTACTTCTGTAGAAAGTACATGGGCACGAACTATGCAAGTGCAATATATATGACATTATTAATTTACTTTTTGCAAAATTTATGTTGCTATTTAAACTGTATATTAATTTATTTCAGTTCATTAATATCCATGACAGATAAGTTTATTATGTCAACACAATAATGAAAACAATTACAAATGACACACATATGATTCATGTAAATTGCGGCACCTATTAGTCACAGTGACTAACTCGTCACAGTGACTAATTAGTATTAGTGCAGTGTATTACTCGTACGCTGTGAAGAACATTGGACTTCGATGACTCATCGATGACTTAGTGTTGAATGTAATACAATAAACAAACATTATCATGCTGGCTAAGAAATATCACCTCTACTTCAGTCAAGTGTGAGCTCTCGTGTGTCTAAGTTCATAGTACTCGTGGTACTTTTCCTACCAGTTTGTAATTTAATTTTTCCCTGTACAGTCAGTGCATGTACATACTAAATTAATCTGTGTTGTAAAGTGTTTAAACATTTTGTATTAAGTGTTTGTGAGTGTATAACAGTGAAATGTTTCATAAAAATACCACGTAGTTGCATTAACCAGCCAGACAGTTTCTGCTATATTTGTGGTGAGGTAACACTAAAGCCTCAGAGGAGAAATATAACTCCACTGTTAAAAAAATCGTATGAACTCTATTTTGGATGTAAATTGGGTGATCAGGACAAGTCCTGGGCCCCTCACAGTTGTTGCAATTCATGTGTAACGCTGTTGACTGTTTGGTTGAATGGATCTCGTCACATGACATTTGCAATTCCAATGGTTTGGAGAGAACCGAAGGATCACTCCACGGACTGTTATTTTTGTTTAACGAAAATATCAGGGATAACAGCGAAGACTAGACACACTGTTAAATATCCTAATATTCCCTCTGCTATAAGACCAGTGCCTCACAGTCCACAGCTTCCAATTCCAGTACCACCGAAAACATGGGAATTAGACGAAGATGCTGTTAATGTTGAAGGTTGTGCAGATTCATTGGATGATGAAGAAAGGAGAGACCCAGACTTTTTAGAAAGTACAAATACTGAACCACACTTAATTAATCAGTCAGAATTAAATGATCTCGTTCGTGATCTACATTTATCCAAGAATCAAGCTGAACTTCTCGCATCACGACTGAAAGGATGGAATCTTTTACAACATAATACTAAAATAAGTGGTTTCCGTGACAGGCAGTGTAATTTCGAACGTTTCTTCTTACAGTATGAGAACTTAGTTTACTGCAATGATGTGGAATCTTTACTAGAAAGTTTTGGACTTACGCACCATCCTGATGAATGGCGTCTTTTTATAGACTCCTCAAAACGTAGTTTGAAAGCAGTCCTTCTTCATGTTAGAAATAAATACCCATCAATCCCTTTAGCTCTTGCAGCTAACATGAAGCAGACATATGAAAGTATGAAACTTGTGTTGGATATGATTCAGTATGAGAAACATTTGTGGCATGTTTGTGGAGACCTGAAAGTGATAGCACTGTTACTTGGTTTACAACTTGGATATACTAAATTTTGTTGCTTCTTGTGCGAGTGGGATAGCAGAGATAGGAAGAATCATTATCTTCAGAAACAGTGGCCAAAAAGAGAAACATTGACTGTAGGAGAGAAGAACGTTGTGAGCCCAGCACTAGTAAAACCTGAAAAAGTTTACCTTCCCCCACTACACATTAAGCTAGGTTTAATGAAAAATTTTGTTAAAGCAATGGATCGTGAGGGGAGTGGATTTCAGTTCTTAAAAAGCAAGTTCCCCAAGATAAGTGACGCTAAAATTAAGGAAGGCATATTTGTTGGTCCTGCTGTAAGAAAACTAATGAATGATATTCAATTTGAAGACAGTGTGAATGACTGTGAGGTTGCTGCTTGGAAATCTTTTAAAAATGTTGTTAATAACTTCCTTGGAAATAATAAGGCAAATAACTACAAAGAACTGGTAACTGAGCTTCTTAAAAATTATAAAGCACTTGGCTGTAATATGTCACTAAAGATCCACTTCTTAGATTCTCATCTGGATTTTTTCCCAACCAATCTCGGAGCTGTGAGTGACGAACATGGTGAACGCTGTTTCACCAGGAAATATTCACCATGGAGACACGCTACCAAGGAAAGTGGAACCCAAGAATGCTAGCTGACTATTGCTGGAATCTGAAGACTGATTTACCTACAGCACACTACGCCAGAAAATTAAAACGAAGCAGATTTTAGGTATGTTGAAATTGCATGTATGTATAATAAACGTTTTTCAAAAAGTGGTAATTACAACAAAACTATGCCCGATAGAAAGAAACCATTTACATATTTGAAATCAGCGTCAAAAATTCTATAAGATTCAGCTGTTATCATTCTTGTAACAAACAAACACCAAAATTTTGTTGTCCAGTATAATTAGAGTGTAGGAAAGAATTATTTTAAATATAAAGAATAGGTCAACACGAACTGTCAATACATTTTATTTTGGAAAAACATGTTAATTAATTTTATTTGCAACAGAAACAGTAATTAATTTTATTGTACAGAACGATTGATTAATTTATTTGTATCAGAAGCAGTCAGTAAAATCTTTCCTGTTGTTATAGTTTAGTAAAAATACTGTGCAAGTTAAAAAATTAAGGAAATGTTTAATAAACCAAAACATTCCATTATCTAATTATCGACTAATTATTCTGTGCGACCTTGTACATCACAATATATTTCCGATCTGATGATGAGCTGTAAAGCTTGAAAGCGCTTATCGGGAATTTTTATGTAAAGTAGTGCTATAGTGTTATTTCCGTTCGTGATTATAACTACTAACACAACTTTATTAGTTAAATAAAAAAAGGTTTTAATAATGTTCTGTACACATAGCCAACGTAAGGTGTTTACAAAATAACTAATACAGGCTTTGGAGTTCAAGTGTAATGTTACAGTATGTGACCCGAGAGACACATAGATATTACTTTACACTTTGTGTTACCTAATGCTAAGATGTTACAACAATAATAGTTCGTAGGCTACTTCCCATGGTTAAAATACCCAACGTTTCCACAAACGTCTAGACTGTGTCCCCTTGTAAGAGGGCGCACTCTTGTACCTTTGTATAGGAGAATTTTGCGCGTTGGTCCGTCCACTTCCGCAAATCCACGTTCACCTACAGTTTTACTTTCACCGCTCAAAACAAAACTTTCAAGTGATAATTTCGATTTCCATGAGCCCAATCGTACAGACCGATTATTTAGTCTTCTCCTTTTCTTCAAGGATTAGGTTATATAAACCTGTTCCGGCACCCGTTCCATCCTCGGACGACCCATGTCTCTTCTACCAATTGCTTTATAGTTCAGTGCCGTTTTCAGGGGATTTTCACTCCAGGGGTCCACATCTCGTGAATACGGGTTTGGCAATCCCGATTTGTGCCCCAGCTGGATTCTCACTTTACTTCAACTTGTCTTGAGTGAAATCCCTTCCTTTAGTATTTTCTGTCTAGTCTCTCTTAACTGCCTCTTGTTCTTATCTGACCCCGACGCTGTTATAGTAATCCAGGGCTATGGTGTCTTCCTTTTTCAATTCTAATTTCTTAATTTTGGGTGGCTTAGAATCTTAGAGTGCTCATTGATGCCAAATAGGTGAACACTGGAAATACTAAGAAACTTCAGTATCAGAATAACTGATATAAAGCTACCAAATCATATCTCAGAAAGAGAAGGGTGAGGGCGAATCTCCTGGGCCCCAAAACAGTGGCCTTTCGGCTAAGGTATGGTAGGCCTGACAGAAGAGTCTCTGGTCCTCCTGGTAGGGAGTTGTGTAACAGGCCAGTAACCTGTTCATGTAAAACTTTATAATACTTGTAGTACCTAAAGCAGCCTTGAAGTAAGGCTTGGAAACTGTGGCAGTAGGACCCTGGCCAAGGATAAGGATTTGAATAAATGGATTGCGATTACGTAGTTAATATGGACAAAATTTTTTATAAAGGTATTTCGCTGTATTTCCTCAACGTTGTCATACGTCTATTCTACAACACCCAAATTCTGATTGTCACAAGGTTGCACGTATCAGGAGTCATCATCATCATCATTTTCACAACACGGCATAGGCAAGCTGCTGTCTGTTCCGCCTTCAAAGATCCTCCAGCCATCTCTTACTGGGTCTACACACGCGCGCGCGCGCGCGCGCGCGCACGCACGCACACACCTATGTCCTATAGGTTTGTGTTTCCAGACTTGTTTGGTCAGTCTGAAATCTGACATTCTTTCTAAGTGTTCTTCCCACCGTTATTTGTGATCTTTTAATTTTTCATCATGTTAAAAACGTATAACTCTTCTCTTTTGGCCTCACTCCTTATACGGTCAAGTCTAGAACACCTTTTAACTACTATTAAGAACGCCATTTCCGAAGCCTGCATTTTGCTGTCTTGTTTCTTGGTTGTTGACAATAATACACACCCATAGTAGAGTACAGGGACTGCCATAACTTTATAGAACTTTAATTTTATATCTCGAGGTACCTTGTTTCTAAAAGTACGGTTGATTGTCCCACAGATCGTCTGGAACTTACCTAACTTAACATCAATATCGTAATTCCTATTATAGCCAATGACTCACCTGTTCTAAAATTCGATCACTAATAATTACTTTTGTTGTTATTCATTCATTTCCTCGAAATGCCTTTGCTTTTGTTTTTATGTTGAGATTTTCATACTGTACTGCTTCAAAATCTAATGGAGCTTAAAAACAGATTTTTGCACATCAGATTCGATGTTTTGAAGTACAAACAAGTCGTCACCAAACAACCACACATCAGGACTCGTATCAGGAATAATTCTTATAAATCAGAGTGGTGGAGTGGGATGTGAGTACAAACCGTCGTTTACAACATGGTCCTAGCACAAACATTTCACCTTATAGGAAAATAACCTTATGGAAAATCTAGAAATATTTAAAAATAAAACAAATAATAAATTAATACCAGAACAAATCTAGATTAATACGAAAAGTGATAGCATTTTCAAATTTACTAATTTAATAAAATAACAAATATTTACATTCATTTTACACTCAGTTATATATATTTATCATATACATATAAAAAAGCATAAATTTAGCATACATATAAAACAGTTGTTTTGAACAATAAATTTATTTTTAAAATTGTATTAATTTGTAATTTCTGAGATGATAGTTTAAACTATCGGAACAGTATATATTGTAACAACTGAACGTTCTCGACAATGGAACGGGTGTCGTTCTACCCGTTTCTCGGGTAGCCAAGCAGGTGCGTGTTTCTGCCAAGACCGCACAAAATTACCCTCTAGAGTTTTCGAGTGCTTGTTGACGCATATTATGGAACAGTCTTTTGGAACACCTGCAGGCTAGATATAGGCGACAGCTACCGCTTAGAGTCAGTTACAAGAGGGGATTTATGCAGTGTGGATCAAGTGGTTGTTGCTATTGTGTTATAATTAGTGCGGAAGTCTATTAATTGACATTGTTCTTGCGTGTGGACCTATTAACTTGAATTATTGTACGAGTATAATCTTGTTGAATAACTTGTGGATTGCAGACTGTATTTGAGATTAATTAAAGCTAGTCACTTCATTGGTGTCTGCATTTTGTTTTCCACTGTGCCATACGACGATCAGTGAGACCGTCGTAAAATATATTAAAAATATACAAAAAATATATTATTCTGAGAACATTTTTTATTTATTTTTAATTATAATAAAAACTATATACAAGATTAATGTGAAAATATGAATGTAATTAATAATAAATGTATTTCGCATTAGATAACGAGCCAGTACTGCAGGGTACTCAGGGGCTTATTAGTTAAAATGAATGAACGTCAGAATTCCTATTATGTTTATTCCCATTTTTCAATACCCCATCCAACGCAATTGTAAGGATAACATTACTTCAGTTTTGAATATAATACATCTGAATACTGTGTGTAGACAACATTTCTGGACAATGTTACCGCGCGCCGCCCACACGCGTATTCAATTCGTGTTACGTTCGTACCATTTCGTTTCTGAGTTATGACGTCGTTCGTCAACACATTCAAATGACCGATCGCATTGAATGAAGACGTTACAGCGACCGATCAACTCTGCGACAGTCATTAATCTGTGGAGAAACCCACTCGCCTTCCAGCATGCACTAGACTGTGTAATCCCCATCCGTCCAAGTGTGCCTTGCGCCTACCACACAGTTTCTGACAATTCGGTCCTCGTTTTTATTATAACCAGAAGATTTCAATAAAGATTCTACGAAGAGCTTCCTTTAGATGCAAATAATTACAGAGGAATAAGCTTGCTGGGCTCAACGTACAAAATATATTCAAAAATTCTCAATCAGGGATTAACAGTCATTACAGATGCATTACTTCTTAAAGAGCAAATGTGCTTTAGAAGGGGTAGGTCGACTGTGCATTCATTGTTTGTATTACGACAGATAATAGAGAAAATGGAGGAGTATAATCAGGAAACGCAACTCTCTTTTGTTTACCTGCAAAAAGCATTTAATAATGTAGACCGTCAAAAGTTATGGAATATTATGAATAAAAGAGGACATACACATCATTTAATAAATTCAGATAAGATCCTTTACAAAAGTATATCTGTAGTCCTGGATATAAATGGTAGGCTGTCAAGTGACATTCCAATAAATAAGGGAGTTAGGCAGGGATGTTGTGTTTCCCCAACCTTATTTAAAATAAACATTGACGACATTTTGGGAGCATGGAAATCCAGAGTGACTTCGGGAACACAGCTTAAAAAATCAATTTGTATGGGTTCCCTGCTATTTGCAGATGACATAGTTCTTATTCAAGAAAATGAGGATGATTTACAAAGAGCTATGTTCCAGTTACAAATAGTGGCAAGAGAGTACTCGCTGACAATTTCAGTACGAAACACCAACCTTTAAAGGTAAATATCCAATGAGAACTAAGATAGTTAATCAAGAACAGCACTTTAGAACAACTGAGCCGTTTCAAATATCTCGGCTGTGCAGTAAGCTATGAATCCGAATATGATATAAAGATAAATAAATTTAGGAATATTTGTGGTACGTTTCATAGAAATCTTAGAAATAAAACAAGACATAGCACAAGGATTAAATATAACACAATTGCAATACCCACGTTGTCATATGCGAGTGACGCGTGGGTCATGATAAAAAAGGGATGCTACAAGATTCAGAGTGTTGAAACGTAGCTTCTTCGAAATACTTTAAATTATACATTGGAAGATAGAATAAATAATGAAAATATCAGAGTAGAACTCAAAGTAAAGGAAATAAATGAAATTATTTCAGTTTACAGAAAACAATAGTGGGATCATCTGCAAAGGATGACAGAGGATCGATTGCCGAAAGCGGCCATAAAGCCATTGATAGAAGAGACGTGGGTCGTCCGAGGATGAGATGAGTGCCGGAACAGGTTTATATAACCTAATTCTTGAAGAAGAAGAAGAAGAAGAAGAAGAAGAAGAAGAAGAAGAAGAAGAAGAAGAAGAAGAAGAAGTGTTTCCACGTATCGTTAAATTTTAATTACACAACGTTTCGACCGCTGGTAACTTGTGATCCCCTTCAGTGGTAATGTAAACGTAATCTAGTAATTTCGATAAACTAAAACACATATTTTCCAACGACTAATGCAAGTCGCCGAAAAATAAATAATTCACAAAAAACTATAGAAAATCCACGAAACAAGTAAACCATTAAGCAAAAGTACAAAAAATTATTACACGTTGCAAATCCGGGCTATTAGGCCGTGGTCGGTTGTTGACATAGTGCGACATTAGTCGGCTAACGTTTCGTTCCCAGTCACCGGGAATCTTTTTCAGAGCCGCTGCGAAGCGTCAGAGAACACGTACTGCAGATGGAAGCCGGACAATACCAGAGTCTTTACCCCGGATACAAGCAAACGAAGAACATTTCCGGTAGCTGAGATCGAAACGTTAGCCGACTAATGTCGCACTATGTCAGCAGCCGAGCTCGGCCCAACAGTTCGGTTTTACAACAATTTAGTAATCTTGACACCGGCTGTGCAAAAGTACGCAATAGAATCAACAGTTTAAAAATTCATAATTACAAATTGTATAACATCTTAACTTGTGTTATAACATAGGGAACCCGCATTAATTGGTTCTGCCAATTATATAGGCTGCCTTCGTTGTGACGAGCTGAAAATTAATCACAACACCAAAGCAATTAAAATAAAAGGAAACTGGGAAGGGGAGACTGTTGATTTATGCACTCAGTTTAGTCTGTACTAAAGATGACATCTCTTTATTACATAATGAGATTAATTACTCTACTTAAAGTTCTCAACATATATGGTTCAACAGCTTACAGTTTACAAGATGATTATAGATTTTATTCTTTCACAAGGGCCTTCAAAATAAAGATGTACATCAATTTAATTTATTCCACGGATCCGGGATTGAATATCGTATGTTAATAATGATCACCTCCCCATATACAATCTTGAAAATTGTGCCATTTGAAGAATGGACTTTACTAACCTTTTTAAAACAATAATGCTTTCAGTTTAAACTTTTACTCATTTACTACAAACAGTTTTATTAGATTACAGACTACATCTTACATATAATGTCTGTTTTTAAAAGTCTTAAAGTGTTAGTTAAATTGTCTTTTGTTGGTTATAATTTTAGTATCTCATAACCATGGAAGACAAGCCTCCATGTCACCTGTGGTTTCCTGTAGTTGATGCAGATTTGGCTCTTCGGTCCTCGGTGTGTTTCCTGAAGGTCTGTCGTTACCTTAGTATCCGGTGACGGTGAAGTTCCTGACGTATGTTAAATCATTCTGGGTGTGGTACTCTCTTCTTAGATGACTGTAGTAATTCTTGTTGTTAGAATAAATAAAGCAAAAGTTTGTTTCACTGGTATTCACTTCACATGATTATTTATTAGTTGAATTTCACCTCATGGTTCTAGTACTGTATTAATTACATAATTTCTTATTTAAGATTTGATAGAGATGTCATCGGCGCACAATTTAGTTATTTAGATATTCTTTAGCGAACTTTCACATATTTATCTCTGCGTCGCGAACCAACGCTGTGCGCAGCTTACGGCGTGAGCGCTCCATTGCAATTGGGTTAATAGTTAAGGGTGAGAGTAGTAATCTCGCGTCATTTACTATTCAGCATAAAAGTAGTTCCATGTTCCTTCTTTATTTAAAGGATTAAAGTTTGACTATTTAATTAAGCAGAAATATTCTTAATTACAGACGTTATTAAAGTACATTACAGTGGTCTTGTTTAATAATTTAAATAATGTCAAATTTACAAGTATTATTAATTTGTTTAGGGGTCGAAATTCAAGTTAATTCCGGTTAGCGCATGTCTATGCAGGATTAATTAACAAGGTTTACCCTATCTGTACACTCGTATTCCTTTTTATTTTATTATTACAACTCTTTATTAAATATTATTATTATTTAATGATAGCAATAAGATGTAGTTTAAATGTGCGATTTTATTAAAAATTTAAAATTTCTCAGCCTTCACATTACCTATTTATTAATTACCATATTTTTATTAATGAAATCGTCACAATTGGGTATATCAGTGAGATTCGTTGTTTCTTTTCATCAAATTTTCATATATATTACCAATAATTTCTCGACCTTCACTGTGAACGACGAAACTTCTTTTTCTTCCTTTCGATGACCTTTGAAGAGATATTGTGAACAGACAGCTATAAATAAACAAATACCAGGATAATTCACTCACTAACTGATAGTAACTAAAAGGACACTAATCTTAAACGATGGTTTACAAATTCCTATTAAAATCCTAAAGCAAAAAACAAATTTGTTTACTCTCGAAGTCCACTTAGCAGAGCCGGGTAGCACAAAAACACTTACAAATTCACACAATTAACAACACCGCATTAACAAGTGCTGGTACAACTTAACCATTCTATTGCCTTACTTCGTCACCAGGACATTTTGAATTAGTCTACAAAACAGAAAATAGTGTCAAGGACATTCAAGAGATTCAAGGAGATTCAAAATCGTATGGAATTCGGACAACACAGAAACACAGTCCTTCCCTTAATGTAAATTAAATATATATAACAAAAGGATAGAAGAGAGAATACTAAAACAAAGGGACGTTACAAAGTGATTTACATGAAGAGAAGGGATGAAAAGTGTTAAATTAATTTCGGCTCTGAAGATTCCTCTCCGGAAGCGCATTGTTGACGAATCTGTATCCCGCCTTAGTGTACGCTAAGGAACTTGATTGTTTTCAGAATAACAGTTTGACGTGTCGTGGCCTTAGACGAAAGAGTTATTTAAGCTGCGCATTCTGTAAATGTAACCTAATAAAACACACACACACACACACACACAAACACAAACACACACACACAGTCTTGCGCATACACATTTTTTGAACTCGACCATTTGCCACTTTTCTGTCTGTCTGTATATTTGTTTCACGCACGATTACTATTAAAAGAATCGACCGATTTTCTTAAACTTCTCACCCTTGTCGTTACGTTTTTAACGAACGGACTCTTATCGTCCCGGATGCTCGTGAAAGGCCTAAGCTAACGGACGGAGTGGTACCGGGTGGAGGTAAAGGGATGGTGGTAGGAAGAGAGGAAGATAGAGACACAGGTAGACATGCTAAAGCGAGAAAGGCGCAAGGCGGCACTTTTAGGCAACCCGCATGACACATAATTAAACGAGCCTAAATCGTCCAACAGGGGCGGAATATCAAATTCCTCGTTAAATAGTGTTTTTCGCCTTGTGTCAAAGGTTACCTGTGCAAAATTTTGTTGGAATCAGTGCAACGGTGTGGATATGTAATCAACACAAACAAACCCTGTCAAAATTTTCGAGCAACATGAAATTTCTATAAACAATTAAATATCAAGAATAAACATAGAAAAGAATTTGTCACCAGGGTTTCAAATGAACAAAGGTTTACGCCAAAGATGTTGTCTATCGCTCACATTTTCAAAATTTATGCGGAGAAAACAATAGAGACTTGAAAAAAATGTGCAGGTACATGGGACTTCCACTTGATGATGATACAGTTTATTCATTACAGTTTGCTGATGACCAAATACTTTGACTCAAGATTTTAAAGACATAGAGTACATGACTAGAAAATTGATACAAGCACATCAGAAATGGGGACTAAAGGTAAATATGAATAAACAAAATACATGGCAATAGGTGATCTTAAGCAAGACTTGATAAAGAGAAAGACATGGGGAAGACTTCATATACCGAGGAATACAAGTATTTAGGGGTGAAAATTGCGGCCAATAGGAAGCAGAAAAAGAATTATAATCCACAATTAATTTGGGAAAGATGGCTATATCTACATTAAATAGAATCCTGTGTTACAAATAAATTACAACAGAAACTAAGAACGAAATAATTAAAACTATGTTAGAAGTATCATGACGTACAGTTCAGAAGTTTGGACTACCAATAAACATACAAGAACAAAATTAATGACAGCAGAGATGGACTTTTGGAGACGTTCTCCAAGAGTATACAGACGTGAGGAAATTAGAAATGAAGTTAATAGGGACAGAGTGAATATAAAAGATTTAATTGTTGATTTTATTCAAACAAAAAAATTACAATGGCATGAACACACAAAAAGAACAGCACAGGAAAAATTGCCAAGTAGAGTCATAGCATGGACCCCATCAGGAAGAAGAGAAAGAGGAAGATCACATATCACCTGAATAGAAGAAATTCAGACTATATTGAGGGAAAGAGAAATTGAAAAAGATCTTCGCATGGGCAAGCAGCAGTGGGAGATGAGAATTCAATCAATTTTGTAATCTTTGGTTCCGGAAAATGTGTAAACATTGTACACCCAGAATAATATTGTTACAACGGTCTCACTGAATGGTACAGTGGAAACCAAAATTAAGACACCGATTAAGTTACTAATCACCAATTTTAGTTAATCAAAATTTAACAGTTTGAAATCAACAAGTTATTAACAATATTATACTAGTACAATAATTCAAGTTAAATTTGTACACACGCAATAATAATGTCAAGTAATAGAGTCCCGTACAATAATCACTTTTCACTAATAACCACTTGAACAATCGCGCGAAGTAAACTGACTGAAGTGACCGTCGCTGGATACTTATATTTATACCCCGCTGATATGCCAGAATAATGTCACTTTTTGGATGACGTGTTAAACAATTGCCTATTACAGGCGCTCTCGAATCCACTAGAAACAGTGCAAAATGTCTGACCTTGAACACAGTGCGCCGACCGGTGCTGTCTGGAATAGCCTCGATTGTTGACGTATGATAAGTGTCACGTAATTGTCTATTCATGTCAATGTAGCAGCAATATGTACGCACACAAACATTACAGCTGGGCTCTGCTGGGATAGCCGAGAAACACGTAGCCATTGTACGAGAATGTTCCGTTGCGTAACACTATATATTCAGGCCACTTTTTTTGTGCCTGCCGACTCCATATTTTGGGGAAGATCAACCTCGGAAACAACAAGTGATTCTTAGTTAAAAGCGTGGACACGCACAATATGTTCTACAAAAATAGGTTTGGTGTATTCAACAGATATACCTCACATAAATAAGTAGAAAGATAGACAGATAAATGCCAAACGGCCGAGTTAAACCCGTATCGCTCGTTCTGTAGTGGAAATTGCTTTTAGAAAATATAATTTTTGTCTTCCTAAAAAAAAGACTAAAAAATTTATTCAAATTATGTGAGCATATAAGTATGAATATGTTATATAACTTACGTTTGACGAACACTACTCTCGTTTTGTTCTGAAGCTTCAGGTCCGCGCGGTCGAGTGTGCTCAATACGTATTTGTTTTAGTAACATTTGTGTGCTTTGTTTTATTAAAATATTTGCATAACGGATCAAGTTTGACGCTGGCAGGACATGATGTTGCAATGTTTACGTTGTAGGCGAAACGCTACGTTCAGCCCATGTGTGTACATGACGACCCTGTGGACTTTACAGGTCACTCTGGGTCACCGTTAGCCAGTCAATGACGCTAAACATATTTAAGTTTAAACCTGCATCATGAAATAGCAGTCGCGGATATTCAAGTGGATTCAGGTAATCTCAGGTGATTGGAAATTTTGTCTACAAAAATAATGGTCTGCTTCTTATTAATCCAACCCTCTTCTACCTCAGGTTGAGCAATGGTCTCGCCACCGTGGTCTCTGCATGCCCAGGGCCTTGGCTTCATTCGACTGCACTCCTCCAGAGAACAGCTCACATTATCCTCCCTTCTCCGACCCCTAGGTCTTCAACCAGCCAATCTTGTCTCATAGAGTTGTTTTGGAAGTGTATCTCCTTCCATCCTCTAAACGTGTCCAAACCAGCGCAACTGTGCTTTCTTAATTTAATCTTTCAAAGGTACTGTTTTAAGACTCGCTCTTATTGTAGCGTTTCTGACCCAATCTCTTCTAGTCTTTCCTTCAACCTTCCTGAGGTATCTCATCTCCATAGTTTGGAGAGAGTGTAGATTCTTCTCAGTTAGAGCGTAGCTTTCGGCCCCATAAGTAAGAACTGGCACATACGTGTTTTTGAAAATGGTGATCTTAACTTTCTTCGAAATTGCAAAACCCATATTCGAAAAATAAATACCCATATTTAATTCTTCTTTCATCACATGAATATCAATAAGCCTAAAGGTTTTGTACTTGTTTTGTATTTTCCGTAGACGAACAATTCTGAAATTGAAAACGGCTGATAAATAAGGTCCATCGTCTTTTTCGAGATGTGAAATCGGCAAGATGCATGCGCTAAGCGACGGTGACAACTTTTCAAAGCAGGGAGGGGGTGCAACGTCATTGTCTCAGTTCACAGATGCCGTCAGCATAGCAATGCGTACCTAATGCGTTGATGGTTTCTTTTACGCTATTACTAGAGTAACACTTGAATCATAAAGTATTGTATATACTCTTAAAAAATTATCGTATTTGCCACAGATACTTCATTTGTAAATTAGTAAATTAGTCTCTCTTATTGTGGTACATCGTGTCAGAGTGTTCCAAAATTTTGGATTTGTTGTTTTTAAAATTGGTTAATTTTTAAACTACTGTAATTTTTCTTCTCTTTAATTCTTGATATATAATAAGAAATTCAAGCAGCCGAAATGAGAAATTCTCAAGCACGTGGAATATGTCTTCCAGAACACTAAAGAAATGTCGATGTACGGCAGTATCGGAATATTACGAGTATATCAGCGATATGATTGGCCAAATGTCATCTACAATGGTTAGAACATCTTAACCGAATTGACGACTATGGAATTCCATCCCCAAACAATTATGGAATTATAAGCCGAAAAGGACGGAGTGGTGTGAGGCGTCTGAAAAAGCGTTGGACTGACCAGTTCTAGTCTATCTGCTTGGGATCGGAACAAACTACTTTTGGTTTATTCAGAATTTTGAAGATGATGATGATGATGATGATGATGATGATTAATGAGAGATCTAACGTGACTGGCCCGTTATACTCACTGTACAATTTACATAATACAAAGAAACTTATATTTCTCATCGGTTACTTTTGGGGAAAGGGAAGTCATTAGTTTTTAGAGGTTACACATTCTATAGATCCACTCTTCGCCACTGTCAATTAGTAATAATAAATAATAATTCGTCTCACGTCTGTAACTGGACAATTCATGTTATGTTAAAAAGGTTTTAAAATTATTCCCATTTAAATTAACATTTAAACTAATATTTAATTACTAATATTTAAACTAATTAGTATTAAAATTAACAATTTAAACTAATATTTAACTACTAACTATTGTAATTAGCATTTAAATTAACATTTTAAAAACTTTTTAAAATTATCCCGATTTAAATTAACATATAAACTAATATTTAACTACTAACATTTAAACTAATTAGCACTTAAATTACATTTAAACTAATATTTAACTACTAACATTTAAACTAATTAGCATTTAAATTAACATTTTAAAAACTTTTTTGAAATCATCCCAATTTAAATTAACATTAAACTAATATTTAACTACTAACACTTAAACTAATTAGCATTTAAATTAAAATTTTAAAAACATTTTAAAATTATCCCCATTTAAATTAACATTTAAACTAATTAGCATTTAAAGTAACATTTTAAATGAGTATTTAACTACTAACATTTAAACTAATGAGAAGTTAAATTAACATTTTAAACTAATATTTAACTACTAACATTTTAACTAATTAGCATTTAAATTACATTTTAAAATTATTTGTAAACAGATATCCAACATTATTAAAATCAATAAATACGGGGCTATTGGGCTGTGGTAGACTGGTTTCATTTTGATTGTTTCTATATTTTTCCGCCACATCTCCGAAGGTCATCTTCAGTTCGCTCGTGTTCAAAAAGTTATAAACGCAACCTCGTTTTTGCAGCGAACCTGTTGCTTATTCCACTACAGTGAGGCGCCAGTTAGACTTTCTACTAATGATGGCTTCCGGAGGTGTGGCCGAAACAATCAAAATGTAAGCAATCGACCCCCCCCCATATTTATCGATTTTTATTATGTTGGATATCTGTTTACGAATGTGATAATTTTAAAATTTTTTAATATACGGTAACACATAAGTTGTCGATTTTCAGACGAGTGACGATTTACTGTTTATTATCACTAATTGACAGTGGTGAAGAATAAATCTATAGAGTGAATAATCTCTATAAACTTGATATTATGTTTGCAAAATTATGACTGAACAAATTTTCTAAAATATTTGCTGAAATTATTAGGAATTACTGTTTACGTGAGGGTTTCAGAAACAGGAAAACAGCGTAACTGATTCCTCGCTTGCTGTTTGTCAGTTTGTGACTACTGACTTGACTGAAAACACATCGACTGTTGTGACGTATGATTTTGGTACTGAACGTTGCAGTGTCTGAGTATTTGAGAGAGAGAGAGAGAGAGAGAGAGAGAGAGAGAGAGACGCGTGTTCACGATAATAAGACGTCTTGAGTGTTTACACATTATTCTTCTGCGCAATTCTATAAACGAGGCTGAACGTATTTGGAAGTTTTCGTATTTTTTGTACTGTACTGTAAGGTTCTTTGTTTCCAAGTATTGTCAATTATTTTATAAGCCATACGTACGTAGTCACGATTTGACAAAGTGATTTTGACTAATTATGTTTTTTAGTGATTATATTCACAAACAAAAATTATGCTGTTGCACACCACTATATAATTTATTTTGCATATGTAGAGGTAAGAGTATCCTTTTTTATACTTACAAGAATAAAAAATTCATTTTTAAAACTAAATTTTTGCTGTTTAAAGTCATTAATCACCATTAACTATTTATTTCAATAATAATTTAAAAGATTTAGTAAACAAAAATCTATGGAATTATTTAAATTATTATGGGGTCTGTAAAGCCGTGGTCTGCTAAAATGTTCATGCTGATTGATGTCGGTATTATAGTTAGACCTTTTGGCCTCACCTCTGGAGGCCATCTTCAGTGAAAGGTATTCGAAACGACTGAGGTGTGCGTCAGCATTTGCCACAGTACTACGGCTTATTGATGCACATCTTGTCAGTCGTTTCGAATACCTTTCACTGAAGGTACCTTTCACCTCCAGAGGTGAGACCGAAACGGCTGATTATAACACCAACATCAATCAGCATGAAAAGTTTGGCAGACCACTGCCTTACAGCCCGGATAATAATTTAAATAATTATGACGCCGGCCGTGAAAGCCTAAGGAACGGAAAAATCTACACAAATAGACAGACGTCATTAATATATCCGCAGCGTACGATATGATAACGGTAGAGCAAACTTTGGAAGTAACTGTAGAAATGTTGTCTCAACAGTGCACGTTACGCATAAAGTTCTCAATATACAATTGATGTCTGAGGCGTCAGTGTTAGAATTTTGGCCTGCCAGGCTGTAAGGCCGTGGTCAAGTTGTTGGTTGCAGACGTTTCGGCCGTACCTTCGACGGCCATCTTCAGTGCATAGAGTTGTAGCAAAAACCTGTTACACTGACCAAGTTATCGCTGTCAGTAAACATTGAACAGTGGTTGTAGGGCACCCATACTGATAAATTTTTAAATGTGGAGTCCAAACGAAGATGTTGTTTCAAATCACTGGCCAATTGCCTCACTGAGAAGGCAAAGTGTTACTGGTTCGCCACGACTCGACTCCAAAGAGTATTTAATTAAAGGGACTCACCCCCGCCGATTCATTGCAATCGCTTCTATCGTCGGTGAGAGCGCGTATTTCCCTCGAACGTATATGGAATCCGTCCAGATTCAAAAACATGCAGCGATTGCAACCTCAAAGTTGTTGTTGAAAACATGAAGTGGAATCAGCCAATAAACAGGAAACATGCTGTACCAACTGACGTGTCATACCAACTGAAAATTAAAATATCTTTACTAAAAAATCATCATACTGACATAAATTCGGCGTTGTTTTAATCAAAACGTTTTGCAAAATATTCCTATATAAAAACAAAATTTTTTTTGAAAAATTTTAGTTTCCTGTCCCCTTAAGCAATTTTGCATTACTTATCAGCATTTTACCTTGTCCGCTGAAAAGAAAAGAAATAAATTGCTTATCATCCAAGAAACAGATTTGTTGTATTTTACTTACATTCACATAAAGGAAATATAAACAAAGTTAACGGGAAACGGAAAGAAGAAAAAATACAGGCCACAAGAGACTCGTCTATAAAAATTAACGTTTCAGTTACGATATCACGGTGAGACATCTGTATACAGCGCTAAAGTGGAAGTGCTTCTGGTCTCTGATAATTTATTGAAATCCCTTCTGACAGTTAAACTTCTAATGGTAGTGGATTTTCAAGTAACTTTGTTCATGAATTGTACACTTCACGGCGGTAAGGACATCGTTTTTGTTCAAAGCAGAGCGTATAGTTGTAGCTTTAGTAAACGTGAGTTACACAAACGTTACTCATTTGAAGATATTACCAACAATGCCGGTCAATAGATTCCTATTTATATTACCAGAGAGAACTACACTGCATTAACATAGCAATTACACGTATATGTAAAACTGAATAATTCTTTGATTGTTAAACTTTTTCTTTTTCTTCTTCTTCGTTTCGTGCCTATTACAGTACCCAACACAAGTTGTGTATTAATTCTTCTCTTCACAAAACTTGAAAAAACAAAAATCCTCTATGTTTTTACTTTCAATTTAAATAAAATTTATCTCGTTAAATAAATTTCTTTATAAGCGTTTTTCTTAAAACAAAGCATATAGTTATTGTTATTCAAACGTTACTTACTTAAAAATCGTACCAACAATGTCGGTTTGTGGGTCAATGGATTCCTATTTATACTACAAGAGAGAACTGAACTGCATTAACATAATAATTACACGTGTATATAAAACTGAATAATTCTTTGTTTGGTAAAGTTATTCTTTTTCTTCTTCTTCTTCGCTTTGTAGGTACCCAACACAAATTGTATATTTGTTTATGAAGAAAACACAAGTTTTCTTCATAAACTTGAAAAAACGAAACTCTTTTGTGTTTTACTGTAAATTAAATAAAATTTAGCACTTCACTTTAAACAGATGTTAAATATCAATTTTCAACGTTCATATTATAATAAATTTGATTAAACGTTTTAATAAGATATTTACAAATTTTACAAACGTTTAACAAGATACTATTGCAATCATTTTACAAAATTGAATCAATACCTTTTGCTGCATTCACGAAAAGTCAAATGTAGGCCTATTACATTATCACTATAGTCTTTTGATAATTTTCTTGAATATCACTCTTTATAATTAATAAAAATAACATTTAAAAGTTTATGACATTTCTTTAAAAGTTCTGTTATAAAGTATTAATGAATCAATTACTGTCACACTTCCCTGCGTGCCGTAAACACAGGACAAAGCCATCAATGGAATATCTAGAATTTGCCTTTGGGGGATCCCAAAGGCAGCTTCATATAGGCGTAAAAGTAAAGACAAGTTAAGCCTGATCAACATTACTACTTTTAATGTTGATTGCTACTGAAAAACGCGTGATAACATCCTGAAATCAGACTCATTAGAGTAACGGTAAAAACACAAAAAAAATATGCGTTATTGAAACATTGTTTAGAAGATACTTTTTGCCTGAATTGATATTCATATATTTCATATTTCAAACGTATACCATAATGCTGTGTAATAAACCTGTTTGTGTATTTTAAAAAGAGCTATTGTTATATTAAGCGTACACCGCTGAAAGAAAAATATAACAGTCTAAAAGTTAAAAGATTAACAAAATTCGTCAACTTTTTCGATCTTCTGAGGGGACTCCTGTCCCGTCCCCCCCCCGTAAATACACCCCTGAAAGCCAGATCCGTTGTTTGATAAGGTTAAATGCGTCGTCTTCTGTTTTGCATTCCTGGGTTGTTACTGGGATGCTCTCTATTAGGATTTCGCCTCTGCCTTAGGTCAATTAGGCAGCCAACTATTGCGGGCAATCTCTCACAGTTTCATTGGCCCTGTGTACCTTACAACAATGGCGTGACGGACTTGAAAAGTTATCATGACCTTTCTTGATCGACGTCTAAGTCGGAACTGAACATTATGACTCATTAAGCATAATTGATGGTCTATGATTTAATGACATTGTGTTGTCCAGCAAAAAAAAAATGGATTCTGCTGTGTGGTTGGAAAAGAAGGCATCTACATTAATCTTGAACTCAGAGTTTATCAAACGTCTTCTAACAGTTATATCACGTACTAAAAATGTCTAATTTCCGATCGAGAACATTCGATATTACGTGTCTTGAATTACGAATTAGATTATGTCACTTTGAAACCACGATTAGAATTATTTATATTTTATTTTATTAAAGTTTTGGTTATTCAGCTTTAGCATCCTACATGCTAAAATGACTTGGTAATGTGTCCATGAATAGATTCAGTGCCATTAGTCTACAACACATGCTTCAACCTACCCGTGCTATTCACTACTACCTACCAGCCTATTTTCGCTAATTCACTGACACACAGCTTTTTCACAAGCACAAAACTATAATTTACGTCAATAATGTGTTAACCTATGTTAAATAATTAACGTAGCCCACACATACGTTAACCTTTGAATATCTGGGCTGGAATGTATCTTACATTACTAACAATAATGTTGTGAAGAACCTGCACAAGTTCAACCATATATGTGGGACCATCAGGAAAACCCTAAAACCAACAAGGAGAGACACACTTCTTAAGTTCTACACGACGTAGCCATCCCCACACTTTCCTATGGGTCTGAGAACTGGACTTTGACAAAGTCCCAGACCAGTCGTATTCAAGTGGCCGAAATGAGATTTTTCAAGCAGGATGTACTCTTCAAGATCGCAAAAGAAATGTAAATGTTCGTTAGGAGCTGAATATTTTGAGTATATTTAATAAAATTGCCCAGTATCGGCTAAAATGGTTGCAACATCTTAACCAAATGCATGACTGCCGCGTCCCCAACGATTATGTAATTACAAGCCGAAAGGAAGGAGACGTATGGGGCGGCCGAAGAAGCGATGGCGTGACCAGCTTTGGTCTACCTCCTTGGGACCGGAACAAACCATTTTTGGCTTAAACTTTGTTGAAGATTATGATGATGGTGATAAAGAGAGTAGGCTAGTATAAGGAAGCATGCCCCTGTATGACCTGCTTTTGGCCGGAAAACACATGACGTTGTTGTTAGTAACGATTTCTCTTGTGTTCAATTATTTACGCCACTGTTGTAAGGCAAGATCACGCGATCGTTGTAACAATATATCAATTTCTATTGTGACTACGCCGCTCTCTAAAGTTCAAGTCATTAACACAAAAGTATTGATTAACGACGTGCGTACACAAAGATCCAAGTGGATGATTAACCTAAATGTTATTCTTGGAGGACTCCGTTGGGACGCCACGTGCTGTCAATAAACCTTTATGTACCTCGGCGAACGCTTACTCTATACAATGCACCAACACAACTTCTATAAAATGTTACCGGTAGTATTTGCTAGCCCCTATGTAACAGCTCAGTTTCTGTTAACTTTCCTCTTACCATATATTTCAGCTACACTACTCGTACTCAACTGATATTAATCCCCAAACTCAATATCGCTGATTATTTTAAATTCAACATACATAAGCCGCGGTACTCTGACTATGTGATTCATTGACTTTATTTTCCAAAGGTGAGCAACAGGGAAAACCTGTTCCATTAATACGTTACAGTATTCTGTAACAGCGCCGATTCATTGATAAACATTTGAGCTTGTTTTGTGAGCATTGCCCATAGTCTTGCTGCTGTTGTCGGACTTCTCCCGTGTAATTTTGTCATTTCAAAGTTTTAAGGGAATCAGTTAGGTAAACGGTGAAGCTGGAACCTAACGACTGGAATTAAACGAAACGTTACGTAAACGCTTAGGTAAACGAAACGACTGGAATTAATAACTGTAGCGGACCACGGCCCAACACCCCGGAGTACCATTGATTGCTCCATTCTTCAGATGTAACTAAAGAAAATTAAAACTCATAAATCTTACGAGCTATCCTATTAAACTCTACTATCAAATAAAAAAACATCCTCATAAATAAAAGAGAAATCAGCACAAAAACCATAGGTCAACTGTGGGAAGCCAAATATCAATCAACTCTTTTATTCATACAGAATCTTGGACAATGATAGACAAGTTCATATAAAAAATAACAGCATAAGAGACGAAATCTCTGAGAAGTACAATGGATACAAATCTGAGGGACACAATTCCTAACAAAATTTAATAGACGTATTAGAGGTAACTTCTTATTCTTCAGCACTACAGCTAACGTGAGCCCTGTCTTCCGTCACCATCTTCTCCAATGTCTCCTGTCCATTGCTATCTCACTGTAACCCTTTACATCCATTCTTATGAAATCTTCTAACACTTCATCCAACCATCTTATCTTATGTTGGTCCCTCTGTCTGTTTTTATAGACTTGCACCCTCAGAATTTTCTTTAGCATACGCTGATCATCCATCCGCTCTTGGTATCCTAACCTCTGTATTCGTTGAGCCTTTATGAATCTTACAATGTCTTCGTGATTTAATAGCTCGTCTATCTCCTGGTTATTTCTTATCCTCTATTCGCCATCTTCTTTAACACATATAAACACATATTCTATAAACACATCTTATGATCTTTCTTTCATACCTTGTTAGTGTTTCTTCTTTCTTTTTTGTCAGTGTCCATGTCTCGCCCCCATAAATAACAACTGGTCTGATACGTTTCTTATATATTTTTTATGTATTGTGTTTTTTATATATTTTATTTTTGTGTTGCGACTAACGAGTTTGGTTCTGTTAGCGAAATATGTCGTATTTCCTATTTGTATCCTGTCATGTATCGTCTTGCTTATGGGTTCCTTCATTATATGTTAGAGACAACACCAATTACAAATGAAATAGAAAGGACCCCGCTACACAATGTGTGGCATGGGACCACGAGCATACGCTTTAAAAAAAAATAAATCTTTAAATTACAGTATTAAATATTAAGTAGTGAACTTAATATATTTCACTTACCATAAGATTTATTTTTCTATTTGGAGAGTGAAATCAAATTGACGGTTCCTAATTTCATTTAACAACAACTTGTGACGTTTGCAATGTGTAATCTGGAATCATCTAGGTATTTTCCGTAATCCCAGTAATTGGTGTTTAATATCGCCAGTACCGACAGACGATTAATCGATCTGTCAAAATATTGTCACATTTCACAACACTGTCTAGCTTATCCGACGATATTTGTTCGCATTGTAGTAACACCGGTTAGAAACAGTCAGTTCAAATTACTGTTTGGACCCGAGTAAAATTAATTTGTCCCAGTTAGATAATCGCAATCAGATGTCATCCTCGAAACATAAGCTTACACCGTATTTACAACTGCCATCAAGTGTCAGACAATCAACTGCTAGATTTAGCATATGCGATTGAATCCAATACCGGATCTTGCGGTATTAAATATTAAATAGATCTTGCGGTATTAATTTAGTTGCACATAATCTCGTGTGTGTCCAACAGTAAGAACGTCAGGAATTGCATTGGTGATAAGATACAATAACTAACGGATTATCAGTCCCCATTGGAATAACCCAGGGTGGGAGTTCGGCAGGGTTGCAGTCTTTCTCCTGTTTTATTTAATATCTGTATAGATGATGCCATAAGGAAATAGAAATTGGACGCCCCCAAAGGATTATACTTGGGGAAATGATTTTATTTAAATATTTCAATGTATACAAACGACTTGTGATCATCCAAGAGAATAAAAATGACCTCCAAAGTCGTTGTATTATCTTAATAATATTTTAACTGATCACAATCAAACAATTTTCTTATCCAAAACAAAAGTTATGGCTTTTTTTGGGGCAAATCATATGAGATCAAAGATTGTCATACAGGACTCGGCAATAGAATAGCTGCCATACTTTAAGTATCTAGGGTGCAACATCACATACCAAGATGATAAGGAGGTTGAATGAAAAATTAGTCTCTTACAGTCGCTTTGTAGATGTATCATTAAATACTTAAAGAAAAAAAAACAAGGAATAAGCTCCAGTTGAATATTATAATGTAATGGTCATACCTCAACTACTGTATGATAGTGAGATTTTTATTAGAAAGGCCAAAGATATATATCTACAATACAAGGAGCGCAAAATGAGGTTCTTGAGGACTGTGAAGGGTTGTACCAGGAGAGATCTTATCAGAAATTATCATATTAGAATGGAGCTAGGCATTGCTGAAATCTTAAATGAAAAACTCTCCCGGTACAAAAAGGAGTGGCGTTTACACGTACAGAGAATGGATCCAACTAGATTTTCAAGAAGAGCCCTTGACTATTATCCAAAAGTGGAAGAGAAGTGTGGGAAGCCCCGTAAACAATGGTTGGATGAATTTCATTTAGACTGGAACACACTACTAGCCTAAGCCGTAAAGGATGACGACGACGAGACGATAAGATGCAATGTGCTTGGTGCGAAGATGGACAAAAAGGGGCTGAAGAAATATACGTATAAAGTAAAGAGTAGAAAATGCATATTGAGGGTCAGAGAAGGCGCGATCGATTTTAATACGTTTGTACTGAGAATAGGAGATCAAATGTTACTCTGCGGCAAGTCTAATACTTAACTGTACAGAATGGTTGGCAGCAGCTTTCCAGGCTTCACGGTCTGCTGCAAACTTGTTCATGACAGTATAGCTGAGGCAGTCGGCGTCGCGGAAAGCAGGTTCCTGCAGATTCTGTTGGGCGACTATTTTGACTCCGGAAATTGTTTTAAAGAGCACGATTTATATTTACGTAGAACTTAGGTTAGCTGTTGATACTTTCAATATCCTAGGGATCTTTAATGCGGCGGTCTCCCTTCGGATTTCGCATGCTATGCCATTTGCTGATACTCAGCTAACCCGATAATTTGTTTACGTCAAGCGAAAGAGGGTGACTTCGACCTCTACTTGCTCGACCTGGGAAGCGCGCACTTGGTAGAAGGAATCGATTTATTTAGCTGGGTAGTATTTAAGGACACGAACGTCACAATAAGAATGACGGGATGGAATAAGAAACTGAGAGATGGGCAGGGGTGAAGAAAGGTCGTTGAGGAGGCAAAGAAGATGGAACCGGTGATAAAAAAATAAGAGCGTAAGTAAAATGACTCATCACTACTATTTCATTTCAAGAGTCAAAAGTGTTCGAATTACAAGAGTAGCTATAACTTTACAAGAAGAAGAAGAAGAAGAAGAAGAAGAAGAAGAAGAAGAAGAAGAAGAAGAAGAAGAAGAAGAAGAAGAAGAAGAAGAAGAAGAAGAAGAAGAAGATGATGATTATGGTGGTGGTGGTGGTGGTGGTGGTGGTGGTGGTGGTGGTGGTGGTGGTGGTGGTTATGATAATGGTGGTGTTGATGATGAAACACTACTTCCAGAAGGCGAAGATGCTGCGGAATTCATCACCTAATTCAACAAAAATTAAACTAAAAATCATTTGTTTCGGTCCCAACAGATAGAGTAGAGATGGTCACCCAACGCTTCTTCGGACGTCCCACACCTTTTCGTTCCCTCGGCTTATAACCGAATAGTTGTTTGGGGATGCGGCAGGCATGCAATCGTTTAAGATGTTCCAACCATTTTAGCCGGTATTGGGCAATCCTATGGAGTATATTCATAATATGAATTCTTGACGTATATCTGCCTTTGTTCTGCGACCTTGAAGAGTATAACTGAAGATAAACTGAACAACTGTCCAGGTCAGACTGAGACGACTTGTGAACACCTACATTCAGCGATAAAATGTGTTGGTTTTTATGTGTGTTTGGGGGAGGGGAGAATATGTTATGCATAAGCACAACAAAAATTTCTAAAACTAAAAAAGAATAGCTAATATTACAATAAATTAAAAAATTTTAAAAGTTCTAAGACAAAAAACCTATGTCTGTTTTTAAGAGAAAATGACTTCAGAGGAATCTAGTTGTATCTAAAGTAAATAGGAGAGTTTCAACGTAAGAGATGCGTCCTACTTCTGTCGATAAAATATTTATTGCATTCGAAAGCAGACAAATATGTAATCCGCGTGTGCCTTAGAGGCAGTAAATTATTAAAGCGAAACGATATATTCCTTTGATTTTGCTTCGTGTAATATTCCATCTTTGATAAACGTCTAAGGTTTTCCCCGTAGCGTTTCGCAAACATAAAATAACAATAAACCGTTTAATAAAGTGTTGTATACTTTTTATTATTTCCATTGAATCGTTATTAGTCTTTCAGGCATATTTAGGCAAAATTGTGTATACTGTTACTACGGTCTACCGGATCGTCGTATTGTACAGGAGAAACAAAATACAGGCACTAATGAAGTCACTAATTACCAGCTTTAATTAGTCACAAATAACAATTTGTAATCAACAAGGTACTCTCATACAACAGTCTAAATTAAACTTATCCGCACGCAATAATAATGTCACCTATAATAGTTCCGCACTAACTATAACACAGTAATCACTTTTCACAACAACCACTTGATCCGCCCTGAATAAATCGCCAACTGTAACTAACTTCTAAGTCGGCCGCTCTTGCTTATAGGCCTATATAGCCCGCAGATGTTCCAGAATAATTTTCCATTTTTCCATTTTTTTGGCGGTGTGCCAGCACAATTTGCGTAGTTACAAGTGTCCGACCGAACTAGAGTGGTACTTTACTGCACGGCCCTGACAGAGGAGCTGCACCTGCTCGGCTAGCCGAGAATAGCCGAGAATCGGAAGAACGACGCTCTCGGCAGTCGTAATTGTCGTAGCATATTTATTGCAAAATTTCTCCGAAAAAGAATTTATTATTTTGGTATTTGCTGATGAACGTTTCATTGAAATTCTTACATTTTCTATTTTTATCGTCCATAAAAACCAATAGGCAATATTTATCTCTGTAGACAGGAGTTGCTAACTTATAAATTGAACTAGGACAATCTAGTTTAAAAACTAGAACAATCGTGCACCGAAACTTGTACGTCTCAATGAAAAGAAAAAAAAATGAAACATACTAAAGTGCCACTAACATATCATTCATTTTTGTCTTAAGCTAACAAGGCCTGTGTCAATATCCTCATAATTACCCGGGTTGCTTTTACCCGAAAAAAGTTGTCGGGTACCGTTCGCCTTAAGATCTGCCGTAACTGTTTTCTTAACACTCTGTCGCTTTTTGCGGCCTGAAGAAGACCACCGAGAGTAGAACATTAGGCATGACATGGACATTAGAGTACATAAACACTTTAGGCTTACTGGATAAAAATGTGTACGCATAATACACTAATTTGGCAGTAACAACGTCTCTTCGCGGTGAAATTATATAACCGTGCTTATGAGAAAGACCTACACGCCCGGAAGCGACCCTGAAGACGAGCAGAATATATCAACCCCACGTACTCATCCAGGTACAGGATCATCCAGGATCAACCCGTCGTCTGAAGGATCTGCAGTCAACAATAAAGGGAAGTGAACTTATTTAATTACGTACAATGAAACAAAGAAAATTATTTTAAAAGAAAGACGGTGTCACATCAGTAAAGACATTAAAGTAAATAGGACAAAATAACTTTAAAATATGAATTTATTTCACTGTATAGAAAGTAAATTTTTAGTTACTGTAATTGGTTTGGCGTCAGTTGTGTGATTGGCGTCAGCAACAATTGTCCTGATGATGACAATAAACATTGTCGAAACGTCGATACAAATAAGTTAAAATTTGTGTTATATTTTTGACCGATCCTCACAAACCCTTCACTGAAAAATTCATTGATTGACGGTCACTACGAATTTAAGGATTTAAATAATAATTAATAATATGAAATTCTATCTCTCGCTATTTTCATTTATTTTCTTATGTTTTCTTTTTCTTCTCACTGCTCGAGGGCGGAGCCTGCAAAAGCATGTGTTATCTGAACGAGGCACCTCCCGCAGGGCGCCATTGTTGCAATGTTTAATTTAAAAAATTGTAATGATTTCTTATTATGTATGCTTGTAAATTAACATTCTGCAATTCAATTACTGTTTCAGTTTTCTTTAGAAATCTAGGCTTGCCAGCAATTGCCACTGGTTTCTGCACAAGGTGCCATCGCATGATGATGGAAGCTGTTCTTGAATGAACTCAAAACAATACCGGAAGAAAGGAGTTTCCAGTTGGCTGGTCTTTAGACGAAAAAGCAGATATTTACTCGCAGCTTGAGAAACGTAAGCCTGTTTGAAATGTTCAATGTGATCACACAGTAATAGTCGTATTTGCTTTCAAGCAAACTACATTTGTAAGCTTCTTGTGTTGTTCGTTACCGTATTTGCTTACAGATGCAGTCGATGCTGAATTTTCACATACATAAATTTTACCTTTACACAGAACAGAGCAAAGAAAGGGAAATACGAGACGGCAAGACTACATGCATTTGTAACAATATCTATTGACATTAATGGTTTGCTGAGCAGAGTTGCTTTGAAAGCATTACTCCGCTGACATCGAACAGAGATCATATAAATGTCAACCGAACCGAATCCTCCGTACTGACTGAAACTTATTTTTATTTTTATTTACTACTTCCATCTTTATTTCTTTCTGTTCTCTTTGTATCTGTGTTGTGTGTGTGTGTGTGTGTGTGTGTGTGTGTGTGTGTGTGTGTGTGTGTGTGTGTGTGTGTGTGTGTGTGTGTGTGTGTGTGTGTTTTGTGCTACCGATACGTAGATGAACGAGCTACTAGCTTCAATGGTATCAAGAGATCCAGAGCTCCTTTCAGTACACTGACCAAACATCTTGATAAAAGTGCATCTCTAATCACTAGAATTAAGAAAAATGTTCACGAGAACATTCAGTTAAAGAACAGAAACCTACGTACGGTTACAGTTTAAGTCTGTTTATAACAGTTTTCGAAACGACAGAATGGGAGAGAGAGAGAGAGAGAGAGAGAGAGAGAGAGAGAGAGAGAGAGAGAGAGAGAGAGAGAGAGAGAGAGAGAGAGAGAGAGAGAGAGGCAGCAAGCAGGCACAAAATAAACATACATACAGAATAAACGTATCTCGACGTACTTTGATTTTAGAAATACAATTGATTATCCTACATATCATCTGAAATTTATCTAGCTTAACATCAGTATCATGATTCTTATCATTGCTAATATCATTTCCCAAATAATTAAAGTGGGTCACCTGTTCTAGAATTCAATCATTAATCATTATTTTGTTCTTATTGGCTCCTTGCCCAGAAATGTCATTACTTTTGTTTTTATAGTGGAGGTTTTCATATTATACTTTTTACAAATCTGATAAGGCTTAAGATAAGATTTTGGCAAATCAAATTTTGTATTTTGAAGTACAAGCAAGTCGTCAGTAAACAACAGCACATTCAAATATCTGTCCGGTGATAACTTAATACCAGTGTTCATTAGATGTTTCCGTTTCCTTACCAGATCATCAATATTAAACTTTTTTGAAAATAATTTAATTTAGTTTATCTGTTTAGTATTTTCAGGCGGTAAATTAAGAACTTTTAGTCCAGGGAATAAAAATGAGCGTCGGAACCATTACTTATTTAATTTATGCCTAGTGAAGCTACATTGTTGTACGTTACGGGCTCTATAATATCGATCGTGAACTATTTGTCCAGACCTTGTATGAAATATTCTTAGTACTTTATAAAAGGATACCTGTCGTAGTGGTAAAATTGTAGTTTGACAAAGTAGAGGAAGTGTTGTTACAAAACTGAAAGTAAGAATCCGAATTAGAAATATTTGGTTTGGGATCAAGGATCTAAGCCCGTTAAGTCGAGCGCCACCCCATAACTGAATGCCATACTTCACCATTTCACCAGAAAAAAGTACGGTACATATATTTTGTAAAAAATAACATTTTTCCAATTTTCAGGAAAAGACCAATTTTGTCGGTATTGCGATGATCTTTTCTACCTGTAATCTTAATTCCTATTTAAATTTTAACATTTTTATATAACAACAAATTTCTCATTCTTCCTCTGGTGCTACAGCTCACAATGAGTCTTAGCCTCCCCGACTACTCGCCTCCAAACACCTCAGTCCTCCAGCCACCCCCTCCAATCCCTGATACCCATCTTCCTGAGATCATCCTCTACGTCCTGTGGCCACCTTCTTCTAGGTCTTCCTTTCCGTCTTTGCCCATCTATTGTCCCTCTAAGAACTGCTTTGGGCATTCGTCGTCCTCCATGCGCATCACATGTCCCAACCAGCTGATCCTCATGATGAACCTCACTATGTCCTCGTCATCTATCGATTCCACCAATTCTCTATTGTTCCGTACACGCCATTTTTCATCTTCCATCACTGGTCCAAAGATGTAATATAAGAAATATGGACGTTTTTAATAATTTTGATTGTATGAGAAACATGTGAGCATGTCACTGAGTGAGACAGTGAGAGAAAGAGGGGGGGGAAACAGACATAGAAACAGTCTGAGTATGCGCGTATACGTTTTGTGCTAAAAGGTTTCAGTTTAAGTAAGAAATTGTTTTTAATGCTGCAAAAGTGGTGCCACTGATCAAGCAGAGCAGTGTTTCTGCAAGCAAGCCTCAAATAATATGAAAAGTGACTGTAGTTCTTATCTGACTCTTATCATTTTCGGTGTGCGTGACCGAGGGCAAATATGGTGACACTGTGACCTTTCACGTACAATAGTTTTGTTACAGACTCCGTGTACGTGAGCGTGAGGAGTGAAAGAATACGGGGGAAGGAGATACAGAGCGAGGGAGAGAGAGAGAGAGAGAGAGAGAGAGAGAGAGAGAGAGAGAGAGAGAGAGAGACGCATGTGTGTGGTGATGATAAGACTTAATCGTTTACACAGGCTGCAAACAGTTGCGAGGGGAAGTGCTACTTGACTTCTCTTTCATGTTTTTGTTTTTACAGGAGTTTGTACCAAACAATTGTGCAAAACAAAATAACTTTGAGTTTATTCATTATGTACCGGTATTTAAAGTTAAATAGATGCCAGTATTGTGATATTATTGTCTTGATTTTATTATTTGTAGTTTACCTGGATTCCTTAGTTGTAGTCCTTCCTGTAAAGATGTTGATTACGTACAGAGTAGTAAAAGATTGTTTCTCTCGAGAACAATAAGGGTACGGTTACACGAGCGTTTTTTCCGGGCGTGCACGTACGGTTGGGAAACGCATTGAATTTAACACACAGGCGGCAATGAAATTGGTCACACGGACGTGAAAAAACGCACGGGACGTCAACTCTGATGCGTTTTCAAGGTGGTCTCCCGCATCAAAACGCAACCTGCTGCGTTTTTAGTGCGTTTTTTACTTCCATGTTCCATAAGGAAATGGAAGTATGGTCATGTCGAAAAAAATCGTGTTCGAGATAATTGCAGATTCTGATTGTACTACCCTCAAAACATGAAAAAAAGTCATTTTTCGAAAAGTGTCTGTGTGTGTGTCTGTCTGTGTGTTAAATTTTTCTATGTCAAACGATAACTGCCGCAAATTCAAACAGAATTAAATACTTTTTTGCATACAGCTCTGAATTGTAGAGGACTCGAGGTCTGTTGATTTTGGTGAATATCAGTTAAGGGGAAGGGGTAGTATACCTGCAATGTTTTACGTTTTAACAAGAGTAAAGTGCTTAATTTTGAAAAATAAAGTATCCTTAAAAGAAGGTCATAATAATCCACTGTAGAAAGGTAGATGAAATATCTATAAATGAAAAGGGTAGTTGAAGGGGAAGGGGTAATTTTCTACAAATTAAAATTGTACTTGATGATGGAGAAAGTAAAGTTTATAAGTTTTATATGTGTAATACGTTATTGACAACAAGAAGTAGTTTCTATGGAAATATTTCATTTCACTTTAACAAAATTCTATATTTTTTCATTTTAATTTAAATCATGTATACACACAGGCAAGACACACACACACAAAATTCGTGTCCTTTTTCTGGCCTCGCTCATGTTTATTTTCTTACATTTGCACGCTTTTGTTAATGTTAATGTTAATAAATAATTATTTTATGTAATCTACTTTGAATGCAGTTTAAATCATTATGTTTATTACTTGAATGTGTCGCCGTCTATGTCGGTCGCATTGAGTTATGTATCCTAGATACCTACGTTGTTATTTACATTATATGTGCGGTTGTCATGAGTGATTTAATGTATTGTTTAATGTACTAATAAATATCAATTCATTTAATTAGATCATTGTGTTTTATCAGTAATTGCTTCCTGGTAAATATAATAACAGGTTATGGGCCCAGAGAAGTAATAAAACACATTGTTAAATCGAATTGTGGACAGTAAAAATACGCAAGAACCCTTTTTTTTGTTGCACGTGTCAGTAAGAATTGAGTGCACAAAGTCAGTTGTAGAGAAGAAACTACATTAAACAATAGAAATGGATTTAGTCAGATCAAATTTAGAAATGTTGAAAGATGATTTGCAAGGAGGTTCCATGATTCATGGATATTCAAACTTAACCTAACCTTAAAATCAAAAGGTATTTATGAAATCGCAACGGCAGTTAAAATTAAGCCTGAAGGAGATGAATCAAGCGCAGCTATAAAAGAATGGATTGAAAAGGATTTAGAAGCACAAATATTAATTGGATTGAATGTTGACAGTAATATAGCCAAGAAAATTGCAAGGTGACAGTCCGCAAATGCTATGTTAGAAAAGTTGGAAACCTTATATGGAAAAAAATCAAACATTTCAGTTGAAGGCCTGCAAAGATTATTTTTTAATTATAAGTATGATGAGCACAAATCAGTAATAGAAAATTCCATGACAATTCAACAATATGCTGATGAATTGTCTGCACTAGGTGAAAGCGTTAAAGAAAACTGGATTATGCAAAGGATATTAGGTATACTTCCAACAAGACTGCATCATTTTAGAACGTCTTGGGATAATGTTATTTCCACAGACAAAACGTTGAACAACATGTTTGAGCGTTTGAAACTTGAAGAAGACAGGCAAAAAGAAAGTGAACAGGCCAATAATGAGTGTCAGAATGCTTTCATATCAAAGGGACAGAACAATAATAAAACAAAACAAGTGAACGTAAAGGAATGCTTTAAATGTAGACAAAAAGGGCACATAAAGAAGTACTGCAAGAATAAACCTAGTAAAAGTTACATTGAATATTGTAAGAAAAATTATCCGTGTAATAAATGCAACGAAAAAGGTCACTTCGCCAAAAGTGTACCAAAAATGTAGATAGTAAGTCAGAAAAATCAGACAAATCTACATCAAAAAGTAAATTGATGATTAATGTTGGATTGTCTAATTGACTAATTGATTATATTGACTAATTGATAATTGACTAATACAATATATATCAATGAAGAATGACTACCAAAATCTATGGTACCAAGATTGTTGTGCCACTCAGCACATGACTTTAAGGAATGACTGGTTGAAAAATTATACTATTTTACAAGAACCAGAAAAAGTCATGATTGGAGATTCAACACTTATAGAAGGTGTTGGTGTCGGAGACATAGATTTGTTAGCTTATAATGGTCACGATTGGTGTAACATAACACTGAAATATGTTTTGTATACACCAAAGATTCCCTTTAACTTATTTTCCGTCACTAGTGCCTTGGACAAGGGTTATCGTCAGGAAGCAGATACAAATTGCTCGTATTTTTTTGATTCAGACACTGGTGAATTAACAACCATGGCAAACAGAGATGGAAGATTGTTTAGAATGATGTTTCGCTATGAAAACTTAGAAAAGTGTATTGTTGCTATGTCAATTAAAAAGTGGCATGAAAAATTAGCACATCAGAATATTAGTTATGTAAGAGACATTTTGAAGAAAAATAATATAAACTATGTAGACGATTGGGATGACTATGTGTGTGAAGGATGCGTTTATGGCAAACACCATCGTCTCCCACATCCAAGAAATTTTGAAGTGGCAAAAGAGGTACTTGATGTAATTCATGTAGACTTGTGCGAAATGAATATAAATTCTTTTGGAGGAGCAAAATATTTTTTTATGCTCAAAGATGATTTCTCTCATTTTCGCACTGTCAATTTCTTAAAAACTAAAAATGAAACTTTTGAGAAATTGAAAATCTTCATGACTTTAGTTGAGAATCAGTTTAGAAAGAATATAAAAGTTTTAAAGTCTGATAATGGGAAAGAAATTATAAATGGAGATACTAAGAAGTTTTGTGAAGAACTTGGAGTTTTCCAAATTAAGTCGAACCCATACACTGCACCACAAAATGGTCGAATTGAGAGAGAGATGAGAACCATTGTAGAATCTGCTAGATCAGCTATACATGCAAGAAATCTAAATGAAAACATATGGGCAGAAGCAATTAGTTATGCTACATTTACACTGAATCAGACTGGAACAAGTTCTGTGAAAGGTAAAAGTCCTGTGGATTTATGGTTTGGACGCAGAATTGATGTAAATAAGCTTAGAATCTTTGGATGTGATTGTTATGTTTTCATTCAGGATTTTAAGAGAGCCAAAACACAGAAGAAATCAGAAAAAGGAATTTTCTTAGGATACAGTTTAGATTCAAGTAGTTACCGAGTTTACTTAAGAGACAAAAATGAAGTTGTAACATCAGGAGATGTGATATTTGATGAAAAAGTAAACCGTAAGTCTAGTACAGAAATTGAAACTACCTTGTCAAATGAAGAAAAGGAATTCATAGTGTCAAGTGAAGAAGAAAAATCTGATAGTGAAAGTGTTTATGAAAGCTCTGTGTCTGACAATAATATGCAAAATGAATGTCAAGAAAATCATTGTGTAAAGTGTTTGGAACGAGATCAAACTGTTTGTATTCAACCAGAGAAAAGAAGTCTTCGAAACAGGGCTACTTTAAGGATGCCAGCAAGGATGGTAGATTATGTAGTTGAAGACAACAGAAACAAGTATGTAAATATGGCCGTGATAGGTGAGGTAAAAGATATTTCCATTTTCAAGCACTACAGGATGAAAACTGGAAGAAAGCAATGTAAGAAGAGTATGAATCTTTGATGAAGATGAGGACTTGGAAACTAGTAAGTCTACCAAAAGAAGAAAAAGCTTTGACTTGTCGGTGGGTTTTATGCCAAAAACAAGATGGGCGATACAAAGCCAGGCTAGTTGCAAGAGGGTTTGAGCAAGAACAAGGAATCCATTATACTGAGACCTTCAGTCCTGTTGCCAAACATGTATCCTTTCGACTGATATTCAGCATTTCAGCCTCCGATGGAATGCATCTGATGACTTTTGATGTGAAGACAGCGTTTTTACATGGATCTTTGCATGAGAAGATTTACATGTATCAACCGGTAGGCTTTGATGATGGCTCAGGTAGAGTTTGTGAGTTGCTCAAGAGTATATATGGACTTAAACAGTCATCGAAAAATTGGAATGTGAAGTTCACAAACTACCTAAGGAAATTAAATTTTGTTTGTTCTGACGATGATCCTTGTATTTATTATAATGGTGACAGAATCATTATAATTGTACTTTTTGTAGATGATGGTGCTATTATAGGAAAAGAAAAACATAAAATGATAGATATACTAGATAAACTTAACAAAGAATTTGAAATTACTTATAATTCTGGGTCAGACAACAAATTAACTTACCTTGGCATGGAAATTGAAATTAGACATAAGGAAATTTTTGTAAGCCAACATCATTACACTGAAAAAATATTGAAAAGATTTAGAATGGAAGATTCAAATCAAAAGTCAACTCCAATGGAAATAGGTATGTTAACCGAAGAACAACATTTTCATAATGATCAGCCACTCAATAAATCTGTCCCATATCATGAGCCAATAGGCAGTTTACTTTACTTAGCTACAGTATCTAGGCCAGATATCAGCTTTGCAGTAAACTACCTAAGTAAATATTCAAACAATCCCATGGTACGGCACTGTAATATGGTAAAACATGTATTTCGATACTTGAAAGGCACTGTAAACTTTGGAATAAGTTTCAATGGAGATTCTGAACTCATTGCTTATTCAGATTCAGATTTTGGAGAAGACATTATCTCAAGACAGTCAACTACTGGAGTAACTATTATGAGAGGCGGTCCTATTGTATGGTTCACCCAAAAGCAGGGACTTGTTGCTACATCAACTGCAGAGGCAGAATTTCGAGCTGCTGTTTCATCGTTTGATGAAATTTGCTGGATAAAGAGACTTGTATCGAACTTAGATATTTCAAGGATATTCGTATAAGGCTCAGAATAGATAATCAATCTGCAATTTTAATGTTACAAAATACTACAGAAGGCAAAATAACAAAATGGAAGAAGCACATTGGACATTCCTAGAAAATTTATACAGCAACACATTGGAAATACTGTTTTTTTGGACAAAGTAAGCAGCGTTGACCAGTTGGCAGATATCTTGACAAAACCATTGTCGAAGAAGGTATTTGAACGACTTAGAAATAAAATTATTATGGAGGAGTGTTAATAAATAATTATTTTATTATACTTTATTATTTTATGTAATCTACTTTGAATGCAGTTTAAATCATTATGTTTATTACTTGAGTGTGTCGCCACCTATGTCGGTCGCATTGAGTTATGTATCCTAGATACCTACGTTGTTATTTACATTATATGTGCGGTTGTCATGAGAATGTATTGTTTAATGTACTAATAAATATCAATTCATTTAATTAGATCATTGTGTTTTATCAGTAATTGCTTCCTGGTAAATATAATAACAGTTAACGATTTGCTTCCTGTGGATCGCTAGGCAGTGTAACTGCACGTGTTTACAGAGGAACGGTTCATAGACAGACTTTTCGTCTTTAGGGAATGAACCCTCTGCAAGATGCTCAAGGTCCATGAGTGACTTCGGAGCGCTTCGGAGGAAGGATGATTATCTGCGTAGTTCGGTTTCTTTATAAGAATAAAGTAATCCTACCTAATTTTTATGGATAAAGTGACTGAAAATAACATTATATTAAACGACTAACCCATAATAATAAAAATATCTATAAACAGTGAAATTAGTTTGTGGGTGGATGATATTTTTTTAGAAATTTTCGAACCGAATTCAAGTAAATTATTTTAAACATAAATCTTACAGCATAGAAGTCGTGTATGGTTCTCCATACCGATTTTTATAATAGCATTCGTTGATTTACTTGTTACTATGGTAAGTAATTTTGGTCTCCATGGTATTGTTAAAATATTCATAAAAAATATGTAATGTAAAAAATTTTTCTAATAAAGATTTATTTATTACTGATAACCAATGTTTTCTTTAACCTAAACACGGACGTTTGTGTGCAGTTGCGTTTTAATATACACATTTAACCTTAATAGCCAGAGCTGTAGGGATGCGCGTCCGAGACGTCCCACGCTGCCGTCCGCTTACAAACCGCATGTGCGGCTACACTTCCGTCCGTGCACGTACAAGAAAATAACGCACGTGTGACCACTGTGCGTTTTTCCAAACTCCACGCGCGTGCACGACCGGAAAAAACGCTCGTGTAACCGTACCCTTACATACAATTTCAGTTCCCGTTTTGGTAAATGAACAAGCAAGCAGTCTTAACGGAAAGCTCCTGAACTGGCCGCTTCCACTGCAGTTGAATGACACAACATTTATTCACGGTAATGACACAACAAGACAAAATATTCAAGTTAATATTTTTTATTACAACACTGTAAATTAATAATACTAGTAAATCTGCAAACTATAACAAATGCAAATTATTCAATGCGCAAGCAAGAGTAGAAAGCAACACCACTCATGTAGACTATCCGTAAACAGAATGGCAGCGGAGACAGCTTTCACTACCTTGCGACGGATTGCGCATGCGCATACAGGATGCCAGCGCGGACAGCAGTCGCTTCCTAAAGCCGGCCGCACACTGGGGAGACATTTTGTTTCGCCACAGAACCGTTTTTCTCATTGTGTCGCAAAGCGTCGCGTATGATTGTACTTCCATTAGGATCTAAAAAGCGCCACACACACTGGCTACGACATTGTCTAGAGGTCTGTGTGTGTGCCACAGCGAGGCCACTCACGACCAAAGACGAACCTCCTCAAATTTACGTCTCGCAACAAAACAGCTCGCGACATTTGGAAATGCGCATGCGCTGGATTCTAAACACACAAGGCGGGGAGTTTATATTACACTTATAGTCTTATGTGGAAGTACGTGCATTGCCCTTTCGTTCTGATTCCCGCATAATATGTATTATTATTATTAACCGCATAATATGTATTATTATTATTATTATTATTATCGTTATTATTATTATTGTTATTATTAACATTAATAGCTATTCAGTATAAATTAAAACAAGTGTAGGTGTAGTTGAATCTGAAATACACGCAAAATAATACCTGTCACGAACCTACGAACCACACACTTTTACAACTCAAAAACAGCTGACGAGAAATTGTTTTATCGTGAGCCAATGTCTCAAGCCTCTCGCCACTGAAGTGACTACTGTATTTGCAAAACGAAGCATCGAAACGGTTCTGACGCGAAACAAAATATCGCTCCAGTGTGCGGCCGGCCTAACGATGAATTACGCATGCGCTGGGCTGCACGCAGGTTCTCATTCAGCCAGCCAAACTTACAGTTATCATAAAGTACTCTAAAATATCATTATTTAATGATTTTAAATTACATTTACTAGACGATTTTTAGCAAAAGAAGCGGCGCTTGCAACGCTTCCATTGACGCTACGCCGCTATAGACAAAACTCTGTAAACCTGGCACGACTATGTACTGTCGTACTGCTGCTACACTCTTTTGTCATTTTAAAGTTGTGTGGGAAAATTTAGTTTCTTACCAAATTAATTAGACTAGTGGTCGCCCAGTGGTCGAAATTCGACCGTAATTCATTAAATTTTTAAGTTTGAACGTTATTGAGGTTCTTTTGTCAAAGAGTATACCTCTATAATCATTGCATATAATTTTTTTGAATTTTGTTCTATTACGTCAGCTGAGAGCGTGTACAAATACGTCATTAGCGTATGTTGTTTGCCTTAATTCCCTGCAATACCTATGAAATTTAAAATTTAATATTAGTAACAGTTGAAAAAAACACAATTACAGCTTGTATTCGTAATTATTTTTTGATATAATTCATTGTCAGTTTTAATTTTTTCATTTTATTATTGAATCAAATAAACGCTAATAAAAATGAGACTTGACGTTCATAGAAGTATAAGATACATTGTTTTCAATTCCAGTGGATTACATTTCATTTTTGGTAAGTTACAAAATTCGAAAACAGTTTGAAGATTATCTGCTACAAAGCTTATATAATTTTTTAATTTTTTTTCTATGCATTAATTTTCGAGTTATTTGAAAAATATGAAAGATAGGAAAAATGAGGTTTAGCTTGGCTAAGCCATATTTAAAAAGCAATAACGCGTTTTTTGACATTTCCTTGGGTTTTTTATTGCCATACTGACCAGGTTTCGCCAAGGCTACACAGTTATTTTGCCTATCTTTTTCGAATTATATAAAATTTAAATAAAAAATTAATACAAAATAAAAAATGAAATAAAAAATACGTGCCTCGTATTTTTTCATATATTTTTCATTAAATCAAAAAAACCGGGCGGTTAAAAAAATAAATGTTGTCCATTGAACTTAAAATAGTTTGAAAGTGAATTTAATGATTCAGAACTTCTGTGTAAACGATGTTTTTTGTAAAAACTCTTTCATAATTTGCTAAATGCCCTTGGCCATTATATTCGGAAATATAAAATCTCAAACCATCGAATGATCGAACTCTACTTGTGTAACGTTTTTTTGCCACGTTACAAATCCAGGGAACCCATCCTAATTGACACCAGCCAATTATATGGGCTGCCTACGTTGTAACGAACTGTTATTAAAATCAACACAATTAACAAAATTAATTAAGCTAATTGTTAGGAAACAAGGGAAGGTATTTCACTGATATGTGCACTCGTTTTCATGTGTAATAAGATGACTTCTCTTTATTAACAAATGGTATGAAAATATCCCATAACATAATTAATTAGATTAAAATATTCAAATGGTTTTCTGAAAAACTAGGGATCATAATGATCATGTACTTTTTACCTCGGATCCGAGTTTACTTTAAATATTGTAATAAATCAAATTACAAAGTGAGTGTATTGGGGTTTAATCAAGCTGTTATTAATGAAAATATTTATTATTTTGTTATTATAACTTTTAGGTATACTATAATACAGGTTTACCTAATTATTCAATGTTTACACAATATCAATGATATACTTCATGTATTGACTTAATGAATTAAGAATTCTCGCCAACCCTAGTCACTCTGTATTGTATAATTCAATTCAAAATTTGTACAGGAAACACGCTAGTTCGGCAATCTCACGTTCCACCAGCTGTTGACAATTAGCGCTGTTATTCGTAATTGGCTTGCGTCTAGGTTAACTGGTTCACCGGATTTTAATCACCTTTTTACCTGTAAATTACTCCACCCACAACATATAATACCTATTCTACAATAACATAAAACATCATCATATACAAGAAAGATTCTTTATTGATTTTGTACTTTAATTCAAACTAACAGTTCTCTTCAAGATGATAATAGCATGATATCGATTATACAATGATAGATCGATTGTTCAGTTGACCAGGTTCCTATTAATTTATACAAATTAAATAGAATATTAAATCTCTTATCCCAGGGTACGTGTGATTCTTTTAACGATTAGTAAGGCCAGGTAATGCAAAATTAAGGTTACTTAGTATTACAGAATGTTATTAGTTTTTACTATATTAAAATTAAAATAAGCTGGTGTTACCGGGTTGATGACTCTCAAAGTGGCATTGTACGTCTGCAAACAGTTGGAAACTGGCAAATTAGTTTACTTCCATCCAGAAAAGGTGTTCCGATTCTTTATTGAATTGACGGTGTGATGTACTGGAAAGCCCCAGGAACTCTTCTGACCTTCGTTCTTCTCTTATGATCCTGGTGGTTGTTGGTCTCGGTGGAATTGAAGTCGTATTATAGCTTCTTCTTGAAAGTGAAGGTTATTTCTTCAGAAACAAGGTCCTCGTATATTTTTTCTATAATTCCGTTAGTTTAGGCCTTTTGCTTCCCTCAATTAGTCTCCTGGTTAGATGGGAAGTCGGGTTTAATACTAAATCCAACGGAATTATCTTGATGGGTGAAGTAAGAATTTCTCGACCTTTTTGGAGGTATTTGGTTATAATTTTGAAGTCTAATTTATTTTATTATTCATCAGTTTGTATTATAGTATTAGGTTTCAACTTTAATTTATTAATTTAGATTCATTTTCTTTGATTTGTGTCATTCTTTTTTAAAAGTGTCTCCTCATCTGAACTCAATAGCATATAACAATCGAATAATTGAAAATCAACAAGATTTTTTACATTTTAGTTACCCTAACAACCACTACTTTCTGTCATTGGATGATATTTGATATCCTAGAGCCAGAATTATTAAACATTACTACTCTTTTTTAATAAAATACTCCATGCTTGGAATTATACCAAATTACCTAAAACTCTCACCCAACCTACCTTATTAAACCGTATATAATTTACTATAGTTTCATTGGACTGGACTTATTAAAAAGGTATTAATTTCCTTTTACAAATATTAAATTTAGGCCTATAGGTTTTCTTACAACTGTTATAATATTGTTTGGTTTTTTAACTTAATTTTCTTTACCTGACCTACTGTACAAATAGTCACTGGTTTATGGCTACCTACATTAATTTATATTTCCTGGTTTTTAATTTATTCTATTAATTAATTAATTCTGGAATCTTTCATTATTTTACAACATAATTAGAAGAACTACTTGTCAACTTTCAAACACTTATTGCCATACTGGCCAAGTTTACAAACATTAATTCAAAACAACTTCATTAATCAATTTTAGTCAATACATTTAACATAATATAATACCTAACACAGGTATTTATACTTAATTGTCAACAGGCAATTTTAACATAAATGAAAGGAGCACCACTGACTCAGTACTTCTATAAAATAACAGTTTCCCTCTTACTATCCACAAAACATAAAATAAACATCCTGTAAACACTACCATGCTACAGCATAACAACAAGTACAATTTGTAACACATTAATCATTAATTGGAATAGTATTTTATACTTCATATTATTTGTTACATCTTTTAAATTTATGTACACCTCAGATGTATTAATTACTGAGTAACCTTAATAATTGGGTATGGTTCTAGACCATAGTTACTTCATTTTTTATGTAACGTTGGGGACCTCAAATCTATTACGTTACATAACACCCCCCCTTCGAAAGAAGTTTATTTTGTCTCAACTAAGTTTAGTAAAAAATAAACTTATAGCTCGTCCCTGCTCACGTTAACCTTTTATTCATAATATTTTTTTTATTTCGGACTGGTTATATACGGACTGGTATTTCAGACTGGTGGTAATGGCTGTTTTACTGCTCAACTCTCTCTCTTGGAGGCAAATTCATAAATTATTTATTTCTCTGGGTAGTGGTACTTCCACATTTTACTTGATAAGGATTGGTCACACTAATCATAAAAACTTGTTTTAACATTTATTTTCTTATTTACTTCTATAAATTAGCTTTCTCAATTAAGCTTCTGTCTGCTATCTTCCTTCTATTTTCTTCATCTATACTTCTGGAATCTAATATCAATCTATACAGCTATTTTATCATTATCCCTAAAATACTCAATTTCCCTAACATTTTTACCTATCCTGTGCGGTGGTACCAGTCGGGTGGCCACTCTTGGGTCCATTACTCCGCTGTCCATCCTTACACCTTCTGAGGCCAGGGGAACATCATCCCTGCTCATAAAAATTATTGCCGGAACATTTCTACGGTCAATACATAAAAATAAAAAGATTATAAGTAGTCAATTAGCGACTAATACTAAACACTTTTGGGATTCTTCATACAGTTGCTGTTTACATTTATTTATATATTTCTTCTTCTTCTTGATTCCTTCTTCTTTTCCATTAACTAATAGCACATAACATTATTGATAGGCATTATTTTAAAATCCTTTTAACTTTCCTTCTTGTGACATTTTTCTCCGTATCATTTCTTCTTATATAATCTTCAATTCCGAGAGATTCTAAATTATTGTTGTATTAATTATTATCCTCCTTCAGTTTCATTGGAGTCATTAAACTATTCTTTATTCTTCTTATCTGAGCACATTACCATCAATTGTTTTTATTTATTTATTTATTCTTCTGTTTGTTACCATAAAATATTATTTTTCCTATTATCTCATTTTAAATCAATTCTTTATAAATATTATTGAATAATCTGTTCTTATTTTTTGTTAAATCAAATGGTTTCCAAATATCTTAAGTAAGTTGTACTTACATACTTTTTATTAAATCATATCGTTTCTGAATAATTATTGAGTAAGTTGTCCTTACAGTTTTTTAGAATTTTGGGGTTTTATCTTTTCAATGGGTTGCTTGTTCGGTTTTCAGAAAATCAGTCCCATTTTTCTGGTTGTTATTATTTCGGTTAACCATGGTCCGTTAACTCAGGTACTCCATGTTCTCGGATTACTGCAGTGTCCATAATGATTTTTGTCCTTGTCAAATAGCTCTCCATCATCTGATATTGTAACTCTGCTGATATTGAATTTTCATTAAATTCAATGGTTACCATCGTTTTCCGAACTCTTTCTTTCACGTTTGTAGCATATTCTTCTACTACCATGTCTTGTAATTCTTCTAATACACATATTTCTATCATATCTATATGTAGTCTATTACACAAATATGTTGATGATATATCATTTACTGGTGATGTCATTGACCTTTTATTTACTGGTATATTTAATTTAAATATAGATTTAGTTAAGTTTTTTCTATAACTTTTCAAAACAGTCAATTCTCTGTAATTAACGATTGTGAGATTAAGTAGATTAACCAGCCCACTCTTAATCATATCTACTTCTTCCCGTGTATTATTCCTTTTGTTCTTTCTATTTTTATTTTCAGATAGCAACGTCTTTTGATCTTCTCTAATTTCTGTTTCCTTGCTACTCTCTCCTGTTTTCGGATTTATTATAATACCTTCGGAAGTGCTGTTTAGTGTCTCATTCATTTTCTTGAAACGTTCTATCCACTGTCCAAGTTGTTGTCGCTCCTTATCACTAATTTTCCTATCATATTCTTCGATTACCTTACCGAATTTTTTAAAAAACTTGTCCCTCCATTCCTCGAAGCTTTCCTCCTTCTTTTGTTTTGGTATTTTCTTCTGTTGCTTCACTTTGACTATTTCTACTTCTTGTTGCTTATTTGATTGTTCTAAGTTTTTATTATTTGGCATTCCTATAAATTCTTTTGTTTGATTATGTTCTTTCCTCCAGTTACACATATCTTCTCTGGATAGTTCAAACATCACCCTTATCCATTCCCTTAATTCTGTGTTTTCCGTTTGTATTGGGTTTTCAGGTTGTCTTATTACTCGTCTCCATTGTTCATATTCTTCCTGAGTATATTGTTCTGTCACCTGGGCGTATACTCCTGTTCTTTCGTTTTTCATTTGTTCTTCATTATCATCCCATCTTTCCCAATCTTCTTTAGTCATCCTTTCCACCTTGTTATCGTCTTTTTCGTGGGCTGTCCCAATAGTCTTTTCTTTATTACACCTGGCATCTAACTCCCACATTTCATCATAAATGTCTCTCAAAGTCATTTTGTCGTTTCGTGTTCCCATTGCATTCGCGCGACTCATTTGCGCTCTTTCGTGATCGGTGGTGTTCTTCTTAATATACTCCATATCCTTGCTGAATTTTTTAAATAGCACCGTCATCCATTCCGCGTAGCTTAGTCGTCTTTCTTGTTCGGGCATTTTCGTTTCCTGTTGTATCATAGCTCTTTATTGCATTCCTGTGCCTCTAATGGTTGCCTGCTCAAGTTAAGTAATAATTAAGACGATTTTTTACTTAACTAAAGCCCACTCGTTGAGCGCCAATTTGTAATAACCACTCTATGATGTTACGGGTGTTACGATTATATTCGAGGATGTTTGAAAGCCCCACTGTTGGGTTCGCCAATTTGAAACAATTTGCTGACGTTACGTTTTTTTAATCAATCTGTTATTTATAAATATTATTTATGTAGTCTTATGGGTGACCTCCTGTATCTCAAATTTAATAGGCAAATATATTTGTTATTATGTTATTATAACCTTTTAGGTATAATATAATACAGGTTTACCTAATTATTCAATGTTTACACAATATCAATGATATACTTCATGTATTGACTTAATGAATTAAGAATTCTCGCCAACCCTAGTCACTCTGTATTGTATAATTCAATTCAAAATTTGTACAGGAAACACGCTAGTTCGGCAATCTCACGTTCCACCAGCTGTTGACAATTAGCGCTGTTATTCGTAATTGGCTTGCGTCTAGGTTAACTGGTTCACCGGATTTTAATCACCTTTTTACCTGTAAATTACTCCACCCACAACATATAATACCTATTCTACAATAACATAAAACATCATCATATACAAGAAAGATTCTTTATTGATTTTGTACTTTAATTCAAACTAACAGTTCTCTTCAAGATGATAATAGCATGATATCGATTATACAATGATAGATCGATTGTTCAGTTGACCAGGTTCCTATTAATTTATACAAATTAAATAGAATATTAAATCTCTTATCCCAGGGTACGTGTGATTCTTTTAACGATTAGTAAGGCCAGGTAATGCAAAATTAAGGTTACTTAGTATTACAGAATGTTATTAGTTTTTACTATATTAAAATTAAAATAAGCTGGTGTTACCGGGTTGATGACTCTCAAAGTGGCATTGTACGTCTGCAAACAGTTGGAAACTGGCAAATTAGTTTACTTCCATCCAGAAAAGGTGTTCCGATTCTTTATTGAATTGACGGTGTGATGTACTGGAAAGCCCCAGGAACTCTTCTGACCTTCGTTCTTCTCTTATGATCCTGGTGGTTGTCGGTCTCGGTGGAATTGAAGTCGTATTATAGCTTCTTCTTGAAAGTGAAGGTTATTTCTTCAGAAACAAGGTCCTCGTATATTTTTTCTATAATTCCGTTAGTTTAGGCCTTTTGCTTCCCTCAATTAGTCTCCTGGTTAGATGGGAAGTCGGGTTTAATACTAAATCCAACGGAATTATCTTGATGGGTGAAGTAAGAATTTCTCGACCTTTTTGGAGGTATTTGGTTATAATTTTGAAGTCTAATTTATTTTATTATTCATCAGTTTGTATTATAGTATTAGGTTTCAACTTTAATTTATTAATTTAGATTCATTTTCTTTGATTTGTGTCATTCTTTTTTAAAAGTGTCTCCTCATCTGAACTCAATAGCATATAACAATCGAATAATTGAAAATCAACAAGATTTTTTACATTTTAGTTACCCTAACAACCACTACTTTCTGTCATTGGATGATATTTGATATCCTAGAGCCAGAATTATTAAACATTACTACTCTTTTTTAATAAAATACTCCATGCTTGGAATTATACCAAATTACCTAAAACTCTCACCCAACCTACCTTATTAAACCGTATATAATTTACTATAGTTTCATTGGACTAGACTTATTAAAAAGGTATTAATTTCCTTTTACAAATATTAAATTTAGGCCTATAGGTTTTCTTACAACTGTTATAATTTTGTTTGGTTTTTTAACTTAATTTTCTTTACCTGACCTACTGTACAAATAGTCACTGGTTTATGGCTACCTACATTAATTTATATTTCCTGGTTTTTAATTTATTCTATTAATTAATTAATTCTGGAATCTTTCATTATTTTACAACATAATTAGAAGAACTACTTGTCAACTTTCAAACACTTATTGCCATACTGGCCAAGTTTACAAACATTAATTCAAAACAACTTCATTAATCAATTTTAGTCAATACATTTAACATAATATAATACCTAACACAGGTATTTATACTTAATTGTCAACAGGCAATTTTAACATAAATGAAAGGAGCACCACTGACTCAGTACTTCTATAAAATAACAGTTTCCCTCTTACTATCCACAAAACATAAAATAAACATCCTGTAAACACTACCATGCTACAGCATAACAACAAGTACAATTTGTAACACATTAATCATTAATTGGAATAGTATTTTATACTTCATATTATTTGTTACATCTTTTAAATTTATGTACACCTCAGATGTATTAATTACTGAGTAACCTTAATAATTGGGTATGGTTCTAGACCATAGTTACTTCATTTTTTATGTAACGTTGGGGACCTCAAATCTGTTACGTTACAATATATATAGCAAAGACGTCTGAGTATTACTATGTTCATCTAGGTGCTTGCAAGACTTCTTTTACCATTTGAAGAATGGTATTATTTACTAAAGAGATTATAATTTACATTTACATATTAACGTTACAACGTATGATATTCAATATTACAGTATACTCTTAGTTGGTCTCATTTATAGTTTAAAGAAAATTATAGTCTTTGAAAAAGTCTCTTTCATCTGTAAGTTATGTCTCAAATATAATTAACTCTCGATAGGCAAGCTATCGAGTCACCTTTACAATAAGTCGTGGTGACCTCGTCCTGGGGTGTCACTCTTGGGAATTCTGGAAGTCGGCGTCGTCATCTGAGTACTAGGTAGCTGGTTCACTGATGAGATTGAAGTTCTTCTGGTTAAAGTTGGTGTAGATCCACGTAGGTCCTAGTCAGCGTCGTATGGCTCGTATACGTCCACATGTGAAGTTTATGCAGGTCACATCTTCATATGTAAAATTGTACTGGAATTTACCTCTTGAGGGGAGACGTCATCTTGCTTACTAGTTGTTAGTTTTTTTCTTTGTTTAACTTATTACATTTCTTAACACAACTTTCTACATTTTATATATTAAAACTTGCTCACCACGTTTAGTAGTGGTAGCTAACACTTAAGCTTAAAATTAACCAATGCATTTTTGAAGAGCTCTCGCTCGTAGGTGTGTACGGTCTGACGGCTGCATTGTCACTCTTTTCTCGATTCGACTGGCACATTACAACGAAGCGGGGCAAGTACTCCGCGATAATATAGTTCCTATTTTTATTTAAAGTGACATTATTATTACAAGAAACAATACATTAATTATACATATATAATTTAAGTGAATTATTTTAACTACTACTCGTGCCTTCAAATTACTAATTACAAACATTATGATTTTTATATTTTCCTAAGTTACAGACGACTCGCTAAACACGTTGAGTCCGGAATTAAACAGGTCAACGCATGATGACTAGCAAAAGGGTTAGCTGTGATATTAATAGCTTTTTACAATTCGATTTTTTTTTATTAATTGCTTAGTTAGATTTTCCATTTACATCTCATACTTATTCTGAGTTAGTACAAGGGCTTTAGGTTTAATATTGCGATTTAAAAATACTTAATTCCTAGTAAATTACCTTTTTATTTATTAAAGATTTTATTATCAATTAAATCGTCACACTTGCTGCGACGTACAATTGACCATGTGTAAAAACTGGCTGCCTCAATAAAATTCCATTTTTTTCGAATGTTTGTCCTTGAGACTTATTTATTGCCATCGCAAATGCAGGTATAATTGGAAATTGAGTTCTTTGAAAGTTAAATGGTAAAACAGTACCGGAATATGTTAAATTTATACGTGGAATCAAAATTCTCTTATTGCATGCGGTTCCAGTTAAAACTTCGCAATCAATAGCATTACGATGCATACACTTGATGCGCATTCTTGTTCCATTGACTAATGCTTCCTTTGTATTTAAGTTTCTGATCAGTAAAACGATGCAATTAACTTTCAATACTAACTTATGTGGTGGCAAACCACTAATAGTCAAAGAATTACTCTACTGGATAGTTATTGATTTCATTGTCATCATCACAAATTATTTATCGTAGCTATGATATGTTTTCTGTTCACCTGGTTTTCGATTGAGTATATCAGTATTAATAAAAGTACAATCATCATTTTTAGGTGCTAAAATAACTGACTTCAATATGTTATCTGAGAGTATGTTTTCGGAAATATTTCCATACACCTCATTAATAATATTATTTTCATCTCCTATTAATTGCTGAGGTATTTCAATAATATTTTCACCAAACTGAGGGAATTGTGGGGCTTCATCATTACCAATTTTTTTCAAGAATTCGACAAATTCTATTCCATTTGGTAAGGCTCTCATATTTTGAGTAAACGTTACTTTATGAAAATAAACAAATTTATGCCAACTCGTGGCACAATTTTCAATTAAAGTTGCACGTGATCCATGTGGGACAACTGGTAAGATTTGCCGAAAATCACCGCACAGAAGTATCGTTTTCACTCCAGATGGTTTATGTTTATCATTTTCATTTAGATGCAATGTCATAGATCCTGCAATAATCTATCTATGATTTTCAACACTTGCAGTGGGCACATAGAAATTTCATCAATAATTATCAATGATGATGAATTTATGTAACGTCCATAGCTACTATTTGCGGTAATATTCGCTACAGAATTTTCCAAAATGGGTATAGGCAATTTAAACACATTGTGTAAAGTTCTACCTCCAAGTAATAGAGTTGAAGCTATGCCACTGAACGCTGTTGCAAAGCAACTAAGATTAAGCGAATTTAATTTGTGAATGATTGCTGTTTGTGTGAATGTTTTTCAACAACCTGCATGAGCAGTTAAACAAAAAACATTAGATCCAGTATCATGGTGCAAAACTTCACGAATCACACGATCAATTAGATTACGCTGTTCAATATTTGCAGTTTCATAATGCTCACAAAACAGAAACTCTTGTTCTATTGGATCAATAGCATTTGCTTCGTCTGTTCTCTGCGAATACGTGGGAACTGGTAAACCAAGTTCTTGACATGACAAATTATGAACATTCAAAATATCTTCAATTTCTAATAGAGCTGTGTTAAAGGATACTTCTTCGTTGTAATCTCTCAATAAATCTTCACTAAGATATACTTTAAATTCATTCCATAACGCCAATGCATTGGCTGGCACATTTAATGCACAAATGTAACCAAATAAATTTCGCATTTGTTTTGGTGAATGTAATTCTTTTGCTTCATTTAAACATTCGCGCCATTCATTATCATTTGAAGCAATGCCGCGAGCATGGCACGCTTCAACAAAAGAAGTGTGTATAATTCCATTGTATGTTCTAACATCCTCAAATGATTTTGAACCACAGACATGTAATAAAAGCAATCGTAAATGGAAAAATTCGATGTCTTTTGGTGATACTACATATATGCGTGTAATGATTTTATCACCTCCACGCCTTCTCTTCTTCCATTTTTTTCGCGAATCTTCCCACACATAATGCAAAGGAATTTCAATATACTTATATCCATGCGCTGATGGATCTGATCGATTCAATTCAAAAAATGCTAATAATTTTGTTTGTCTTGCATTTTCAATTGCTTGACGTTCTTGCCCTTCTCGAAAGTAAATATTCTGTCTACGCGGTAAATGAATGTCAAGTCTAACGATGACATGTGATTGAAAATGCATTGGTAATTCATAGATGCGCCATACAGCTTCAGTTGATCCGACATAACGGCCATTTAAAAAATTTTCAAACTTCATCAATTTGTATTTCTTGACCTGGTTCAATTTCTCTCTGAACCTAATTCAACAGATGCACTGTCATAGCCTTTATACACGTATTTATAAATGTATTTAACACTTTTAACTGTACTGAATACTTCAACATTTATATGGCAATTAAATTTGGCAAGTAAATACGGATTGTATGGTACAACATAACGATTGTCGAGGCAACTACCACGAACTTCAGCATTAATACCATTATCACGCCTTCAGTATAATGGATATCCATTTAATGATTCACATGTAAATTCATTAAATCGTTTTGGATAATCTTTTGTGCATTTTCCATCTCTCATACATACAGAATTTGGATTAAGTACACGGTGTCCTGTAAATCGCCACTAGTGACAATCGCCACCAGGGACAATCGCCAACACCACCACCTCTCGTTAATATTTAAAGCTTGGGTTTCACAGGCCTGGTCTGCCTTGAACAGTCAAGTGAATTTTACTGATTCCCATCACACTTTTCACAGGCTTTGGACTGGCTACATGCAGTATCTATTGCATATAGGCGTGTTTAAAATCAGCTATTGGCTTCGTCAGTTACTTTGAGCTCAAATTAAGCTCCGTCACTAATATTTACATTATTGGGCTCAAATTAAGCTCCGTCACTAATATTTACTTTTTTTACATTTTTTTACTCTCATAAGTCAACGTTTAAGCTCCTGGACTTTATAATAACTCTTCAAAGTTTTTGGAGATGAGAAATTGTTTTCAAACAAGTGACAATATCACCACTTTCTTCATATTTTTTAACCGTTCTTTCCAGTCTGTCATCTAGAGTCATGTAAGCAGTCTTCCTTCGTTTACCTTCCATGTTGAGCTGGGCCCTTATTAGCGTACATGCTGTGCTCTCTGGTTCTTTCTTTAAACAGTTGATGAGGTCCTTGACTCGAGGATTCGGTCTTCCAAGTTCGGTATTAATTTTATTGTGCCATCCCTCGACAGAGCTGGTGGTTCGATGACGCCTGTTGTAACAACTCCAAAGCTCGACTGGAACTTCTTCGTTTACCATCCATCTCTCCACGAAATAGTCCAAAAATCCAGAAAGTTTTTCATTGTCAGGCACTCTGAAATGTATTTCCAGCCAGCCGTCGGGAACATCCTCAGGCCGAAGGAACCCCAAAGCAGCACACATGCGGATGATCATTCTCACTTCTTCGTTCTTCATATACTCACAAGCAAGTCCCAAATCTTGAACTTTTCTCCAGATGGACTTGCTCATGTGGAAGTAGCAACCTATTACCTCTACTGCGGGAAATACAACTTTAAGGGCAGAAATTGCTGCCGATTCAAAATCGACTGTCACCGCCGCTGGATTCCACTCTGGTATGGCCTCAATAAGAAGGCGGAAAAGTCGAATATATGTTTCTTTCCTTTTGTTTGGCAAGAGAGCAAATATAACTGGATATATATTTGTTTCGTTTTTTGAGCTTCCAAAGTCTGCATGAATGGTATAAATTTTCGAAAATTGTTTACTGCAACTCTTAAAAGTGCCATCCATAAAAAAATCTTGCTTACTTCTCAAAGCTGCTTTTCCTAATGCTCCACTAAAAATAATAAGTCGCCCGCCTGTGTTGTCGTCTTTCAAAAGAAAACTACTTCCATCTGTCATGGTGAGCATTCTCATTTCCAGAACAACTTCTTCAGATGATTCCGGTTCTCGTTGATTACCTTGCGATGCCCTGTGGCGATATAAAGACCTCTTCGTAACTTACTGATCTGGCATTTCGGTTACAAAATCATAGCCCATGTTTTGGAGATTACCCATTTGTTCGGAGTATATTTTAGAAATTGGCGTGTCCTTGTCGCGTGCTCCCTTCTTCGCCTGATTGAAAGCCATCAATACTTCTGAGCGAGCATCATCCGGAGGTCCACATTGATGCTCGCTTGAACACAGTACTTCACCACGTTGGCTCTTGATTGATCCTCGACAACGTGTAACCTTGGTAGTGGGCGCATGGCTTCCGTGACTGTTCGTTGACACTTCCATATCAAACACAACTAGAATGCACTAAATAACTATGACCGGAACACTATGACACTCAGAGCAATAATGAGAGAAAGCGGGGCTAGCGGGCGAAGGGGATGGTCCTGCGGAATTTCCCGTTATTATTCCAGCGGTCATTGCCTCAGGGGAGGGAGTGGGTAGTGGGACAGTGGGTAGCGATTGTCACAAATTTTAAGCTGGTGGCGATTGTCGCTGGTGGCGAATGACATGTATTCAAGTACACCGCATGGACCATGCATCATGTGTTTTACAACATATTCATGTAATGCAGGATGTGTTTGAATGTTAGGAATCTCCGCAGATACAACTTTATCAATATCGGTAGCGTTAACAATTTTATCTTGCTCATTTAAAGAGAGTAAAATGTGAGCATGAGGCAATCCTCTCTTTTGAAACTCAATTGTGTAAATGAGTGCTTCAACTTTACCGAAGATTTTTTTTAGTCTAAGGCCCTCAATTAATGCTTTCAGTTTGGACTTGAATACACGCACAACAATATCAGGTCGAAAATTAGCTGACTCACCTACACCAATATTGCTAACTATTTCAGGCCAACTTGGATTGCAAGTCATCGTAATAAACAAAGAAGGCTTTCCGAAATGTTGTACAATTGACATTGCATCTAAATAATTCTGATACATATTTCTTGGAGATCCATTGAATGAAGATGGTAAAATTACTCTACGGCCAACATTATTGGCATTGGGGTTCAATTCTAAATAATCTGTTAAATTGTTGTAAACTTCAGACCTAAGACTTGTTTGATTTTGTCGAATGAAATGTAACCTTGTGCCCTCTATTCTCACATACATATCAACTATCCACTGCAGAAATAATTTTTGTGAATGGTGCAACATGCTAAAATCTTCTCTAATTGCAAGTCGATAGGCTGCATACTGAAGCATGGTTAATTTATTTCTGGGCGCTCTTGAATTAGATGTAGTTGGTACATTATGAGAAATATTGATATGCCACCCAGTATCACCATTTGGAAAAAGTAATGGATACGCTAAAGGGTCCAATGATGAATCCAAAACAGAGATATTTTTAATGGTACCATTAACTTTTGAAAACGAAACCATATTTCGTTCAAAGGGTGGCTCACCATCAACTGTACTAAATATTACTGCTACATCAGTTTGAACTGCATCATTATAACGGCGTAGATCTAAATTACGATTTACTTTAATGAGCATACAAATTTCTTTATTTTGATTTTCAACTCTCTGACAATGATCTTTCATTGCTATGAATGACCGAACGAGAGGATTAATGAGTTTCAATTCAAGAGAGATTTCGCGCATTATATTGTTATTGCATGTTTGATTATGGTGTTCACGTACTCTATAATTGACAGCAGTGTCAACATCATAAAAATATAATTGCGCATAACATGGTGAGCGACCATATCCAGCAGTCATTGGACCTGATCTGTGTAAAAAACATCATGTATTTTAAAATGATACACTCCACGCGTAACTGTATCCGAAATTTTAGCTTCTGAGCTAACCATAGCAAATGATGAATTGTATTTACGAATGTTTTCAAAATAATTTTTTGACTTTCTTTTTATTGAAGGTTCATTTGAAGTAAGTCCATCATACAATGATTTAAAGTATTCATTTTGACTTAAGGCCGGTAATATTGCTTTACCCTTATGACAACATGAAGTGAATGCAGTCCTTTCACCTAAAGTGACCTCAGATTCGAAATGTTTTGCATTGCAAAACCTGCATTGTAAATGCATTAATCCACAATCAAAAGTATTAAAATTTCTTGGAATGACATTCAGTGCGCATTTAAATGTATCCCTCAAAATAATTTCATCATTTTGTATACTATTTAAATTTGCATTTGGTCTATTATCATTTTGACTTTCACGCGAATATATATTCCTTCTTCTTTGTCTCTCACTCCGACCCGTCAATGTTATACTATTTACACTATTTAAATTTGCATTTGGTCTATTATCATTTTGACTTTCACGCGAATATATATTCCTTCTTCTTTGTCTCTCACTCCGACCCGTCAATGTTCTATGTCGAGGCATAATGGAAGTAGGTGCGAATATCTGAATGTAAAAAAAAACATGTAATGAAATTACTGAAACTAAGATTAGACAGGGTTTAATTTAAAAATAATAAAATGTACTCACTTTTTTTAAACCACCAATAATAATTAGGCGAGAGTAAGTCAATTCAAATTGCTGCTACAAAATTTTTCTTTTGCAACACGTGTATGTTAAGCAAGCTGTATTTCACTTTCAACTGCACATTAATATATAAAACACAGATATCTAATATACAAAATATAAAATAAACGCTTTTTTGCCTTGACATACATTCCACAGACTATTGAAAAAGGAACATTTGAAATTACACAAAATTCACAGCTCATTCAGTCGATTCACAGTTTAATTGTCGATTGTTTTAATATTTATTTATTTAAGCAGCTTTTTGGGGGGTTATATTGGAAATACTTAATGTTTGTATTAATTTATTTTAATAAATTTATAATTTTAAATAGATCATCTTGTTTTGTTTTTGCGTTTAATCTTTAATTAGTAAGTAATTGTTATTGTGTTTATTTAATATTATGATTTTCCAAAATATTAATTTTTTGACCTTTTTGTACATTTTTAATTGACTTCATATTTTGAATGTCTGGAACAACAAATATTTTGAATGTCTGCAAATTTGTGGTTATTATTTAGACAATGGGTTGTTAAATTAAGTTTACAAATATTTCGTTTTCAAAATGCATTGTGGTGTTGAAGGAATCTATCGAATAATTTTTTATCTATGCTACGTAAATTTTATTGCAATCTAAAAATTATATTTTGCAGGACGGTTATTAAAAGCATAAAGTTATGTTGGGGGGAGATTTTGGTAAGTTGCATGTTAAAAGAACTTTAAAGAATTTGAACTGTTCATGCAAGCCTCTCCATAAAACCAATGGTTTAAGCTGAACGTGGACGCGAGTATACTAGAGATGGCAGTAATGCTAACGATAATAATCATTTGTATAATTGTTAGGAATAACAGAACTTATATAATAATAGTAGGCCTAATAATAACAGTAATCAGCATTATCATTATCATAAAGATAATAATAAAAGTAAAACTTCAGTAAAACAAATGTGTTTAACTCTTTTTTTTAAGTTTATTTAACAAATAAAATCCATAAGTTCTTCAAAAAGTAATTGGTAGATGAAGAGCTACATCAGGGAGAACCGTCGCCTGTCCAGCCAAACAGAGAAAGTCATTTACGTAGCGACAACTACAGAAATTGTCATCACAGCGAAACTCAAGCGGTGATACACAACAATGTAGCTTGTTTGATACAAAATTTTGTTTATATAATTACGTTATTGTTACAAAATCACGTTCGTAATTTGTTTACTTAAATTTAATCTACGAATAGATTTTATATTACGTGGTGGTTACGTATTCTTTTGTTATACCGTAAATTAAGTTTACAAATATTTCTTTTTCAAAATGCATTCCGGTGTTGAATGAATCTATCGAATAATTTTTTATCTACGCTACGTAAATTTTATTGCAATCTAAAAATTCTATTTTGCAGGACGGTTATTAAAAGCATAAAGTTATTTGGGGAGATTTTGGTAAGTTGTATGTTAAAAGAACTTCTGTTAATTATCTGTGGTTGTTAAATGTCTCTGTGATAACAAGCTCTGTAACCATCAGCATTTACTATCCTCTGTTTAGTGGCTTAGGCGATGGTTCTCCCAGCTGCAGTTCTTCATCTACCACTGTGTCTTCTCGTTTCGTCCATAGTTTGTTTTCTTCTTCATGTAATTGGCATTTTCTTTAGCCACTTTTTTCCATCACGCATTAGTTTCTGTAAAATTAAGAAAAGAGGAGTAGGTTTAAACTCAACTCAGTTTTCGTTATAATATTCATTCAATCATGACTATAATAATAAAAATAATAATAATAATGAAATAAGAAAACCTCAAGAAGACATTGAAGAACGTTTAGGACTCAAAAAGAAATTAAAAAATGCCCAAGTTTTTCAGGAAAAATCCAAGAAAAGGACAGGTGCTATCTGGACTGACGGAAGGACGAAGAGTCATCAATCAAGAGTGAAGGACATATGAGACAGAAGGAAGAGAGAGGAGAAGGAGGGACTACCAGTTGAACCAAATCTAGTCCACAGTGGCTTATACAATTAAAAAAAAATAATTAAAAAAAGAGGAAGAAAAATGGATCCGTACAACGTGGGTGGTACACATTCAACCCGTTTTGCACGTGCTGGAGAATACTTTATAAACGTAGATACTTACGCATCGCTCTATAAAACATCCTCTTTTTTTGAAAAATATAATGGAACAAATTTATAAAGTTAAATTAATTGAATTTCCATAGAAACGTTTCCATTGTTAACGTGACATTGAAATATGGTCTCTTTATAATGTTATTATGTTGTATGTATTCGAAAAATTATAAAATGCATTGTCTTTAGTGAGTATTGAAATTATAACTGCACGGATTGTTTGGAAAAAATTCAGAAACCTTTTCCAACACTGAAGACGTAAGACGTAATACTCGTGAAAATTACATATATGATGCTTCAAATTCAACATTTACTGTAGAGTTACAGTTATGTGTAATATTATTATTATTATTATTGTTGTTGTTGTTGTTATTATTAATATTAATAGCTATTCAGTATAAATTAAAACAAGTCTAGGTGTAGTTGAATCTGACTTAAATCAAACTCGATTTACAGTGGTCGGGACTGTTACGAGTTACGAGTTTTACGGAACTGAGAGTGAACGATTCACACAATTCATGATTGTACACTGTAAACTGAATTATTAGGTTAATAGTTGTTAACACAGAACGATTAGACAAGCTTATAATTTAATAGAAAATATTTTTTACATAACAAAATATAGCCAAATGTATTTACTTGTAATGATCGAAATTTAAAAAAAAATTTTTAATTCCTCGATCAAGTGACATGTTCCCACACTCAAGTCGACGGACACAAGCCCAGGTCGTAAATAATGACGAATCAGGGGCACGTCAAACCCGACGACAGTGCGAAGACAAAGAAAAAACGTCTGAGTACTGCACACAATAAGAATTTCAGGGCGTCGCTGACAGCTAGCAGTTTGTCACAATTTACAGCACCCAACAATCTGAAACAAAGACTTCGTACAGCTGCCGAGTTACACGGAATCGAGACGGAACGCCTGCTGTGCAGGTGAAGCGTGCGAGCACAATTATGAAAGACTTTACTATGTTACAAAAGGAGTACAGAGCAATTTTAACGAAGAAATAGACAATAGACGTAACTCAGTGAATACTGCCAGTGCATCCTGCACAGCATGAAAACAAACCTTTGACAGTTTACTGAGATTTACGACTGGAAAGTAGAGTTCAACCAGAATGACGCCAACGAAGGGTTGATAATCGGCGTAACGAACAACGAGTAACTTAAACAATTAACCAGGTCTCTGGAGTCTGTTAACAAAAGCTCGATCAGAACCTTAGGGAAAGTCTAAACAAAGGATGACAGAAGGCCATGAAAATTGCCCTAGTTTCTAAGAATCCGTACCACGCACGTCACATGAAACACTCCGGGGATGACGACGACCAACCAGCGTCAAGCATCTTCTAAAAGAGCTCGTGGAGAGAGTAAGAAGGGTTCGGACGACGAATCGTGGAACAGAGGATGAGCTCTGCAGAAGAGTAGGAATTTGTACGACCAATCAAGAATCCGAGAAGGCGTAGAAATCCAAAACTTAGACTTATGGGTAAGATGTTTCAATAAAACTGTTTTGCGAGGACGCGGAGCGACAGTAGACAGTTGACAGTACAGTTGGCAGTTAAAACTTAAAAGTTAAGAGTCAAAAGTCGCAGTTAATAGTCAGTCAGTTAATAGCAGCGGTTGATTATAGTCGGAACAGTAATACGGTCCGTGATAGAAACAGTTTGTGCGACCGACCGAATTCATAATTTAGTAAATTCATAAGTGAACAGAGACATCGATATAGTCACACTTATACACAATTCTGTGCGACAAACATAAACTATAAGTGCGCACGGGACTTGGAACTTCAACTGACTCGAACATAATAACATACTAATTAACGTTTCAAAGTAGAACAGTGAGTGACACTTCAAACATTCTCACATTACAATGCGCCACTATGTTGAACGATTAATTGAATGAACCGTATCAAACAATTAAAAAACACAATACGCGCTAGATCCAGATAGACGGAACAGTTAACCATGTACACAAACACGGCAAACTTTCAGAACAATTCAGTTTAATGACAACATTAACACCTCACTAATTGAACTCCGGATACTCGACATCAGCGGGTTACCACAACACCGTACACGTGACGGGAGTGGAGATTTAGTGAAGTGAAGTGATTAGTGCTCTTCATAACAGTGATTATGATCTTCGATGAATCATCCAGAAGATGTCTTCTCACAACGGCGGAATAATGGATAAACACTCTCAAAAGATAAGCTTTATGTCTATTTAATCTTAGTAGTATATACTACTGTTCTGTTGCCTCTTTTCAAAGAACAAACCCCACGAGAATACATATATATGAATCATATGAATCATGAATCTATAAAATAACACTAACGTAATTCGTCATCTGAGAATAATGAACGCATTTAGGTAGGGATAAGTATATTTGTTGATTGTATATTGTTCGTATGTGTTTTGTATATTTGCATTATTTACTGCATTTGAATGTACCATGTGTTTATGTTTCAGGAAACATCGTACAAATTGTATTTTATATCATGTGTTTTAATATGTATGTAATTGCAGGAAATAGTCACTTACTTAATTAACAAGTGTAATAAATAAGTAGTTAATTTATATTATTCGTGCGTTCATTATTGAAATTTAACCTTTCTTATTGATGTATTTCATTCTAAGCATTACACTAAAAGTCTCACAACGTATACTAAGTATCAATGGACACGACAAACTCGACCATTGAGACGTCCGATTAATAGACTCATAAATCGTATTTAATTAGTCACTGTGTTGAGTCTAATCTGACGAATAGAAACAACTTTTAGATATATCAAATTTAACGTACAACATAAATCTTTAATTAATATGATTCATAATTGATGAGTAATTGATCTATGCATATAATTAGCACAGATTAATATTCACTAGATGTAAATGGTTTACACAATTAATTACCACAAATGTAGATTACATTTACATCACTAAATACTTTATAGAAATACTACATATAGTACTTTTTCACAGAGAATGATAATAATGATAATTCTGTACGTAAGGCTTTCACGGCCGGCGTAACAGTGATGGAAACAAACTGACTAAACTCCGGGCTATTGGGCTGTGGTCCACTCCAGTTGTTACTAACAGAGGTTTCGGCCTCTCCTCTGGAGGCCAACTTCTGTGTGCAAAAGGATTCGCTAACTGACACGGTCTCAGTAACAACACGAGTGGACCGCGGCCCATAGCCCGGAGTTAGTCAGTTTGTTTCCAACACTATTTCTGGCACTGATTTCTGCTTCGCGCTGCTTCGTGACGTAGCCGACGGAAAAATGAAGTGTGTCTCTGTTCATACAACGAAGTGTTTGCTGAATAGTTCTTAGATCTTCCCTGGAACCAATAGTTTCAATTTACCCGCTGTCTTCCGTTTTTCGTTCTCTGATTGAAACGAACCTCTGCTCAACAGTCCGTAAAGGACCAAGGCATACCGCGCGGCTTTTGTGTTTAGTGTGACGGTTGCATGGCTAGTACAACGAGTCAGTAGTTGCGGTATCCGCAGCCAGGAGGCGCCGCTGTTGTCTCAGTCTACTCAGTTTTACCTCACGACGCTGAGTGCACGCCAATTGAACCCGGGACCACGAGCGCATCAATCGCCCACGCTAGCCACTAGACCACCTGGAGACTTTCGTTCTCTGATTACTTTGCTCTTTCCTTTTCTTTCCTTTTACTGCTTCACAAACTTTATCATCTCCAAGAAGTTCATCTGTCTCATCTTGCTCCATTCATTCTCCAACGTCATAAAACTGTATTGGTTTTATAGCTAAATTTATGACCACAATCCGTAAATGTCAATTAATTCGTCCTAGTTTTTAAGTTAATGTATATTCTTATATATGTTTATAGGCGTATATTGAACAGATATAAATTTTCTCAATAATAAAGATACCGAACTTATATTTTGAATAAAAGCCTTACAATTTTTTGTCTCATATATATTTTTAAATTATTTTCTAAGTTTCAACTTCCATTTTTGCACTTACAATATAAAATTTTTCAGTGTAAACACTACATTCAGATGTATGGTTCATGTTATCCGGGCTACTTGGCCGTGGTCCATGGTTTAATACAAAACCAAACGTTTCGGCAGCTCCAATGGCTGCCATCATCAGTGGTATAAAAATCCTGAACGTCGGGTGGGCCTGTACGTGAACACGCGACGTTCAGGATTTTTATACCACTGATGATGGCAGCCATTGGAGCTGCCGAAACGTTTGGTTTTGTAATAAACCATGGACCACGGCCAAACAGCCCGGATAACATGAACCATACATCTGACACCGGCCGTGAAAGCCTGAGGAATATTTTACTACATTCAGAGTTTGATTACAATTCCCTTTTTACTCTGATACGCGGTATGGATTTTTACATATTTTTGAAAACTTTACTACTTTTTTTACGCTCAAGGGTCAAAAATTTTAATTTTCAAAATGAATATCATATTCAGATTTTAGTTTAAATTTTATTTAATTTGATACCTGGTATAGTTGTTTTTCATTTTTTACAAACTTTTTATACATATTTTGATCTGTGATGTCCCCAAATGTTTAAATTTGCAAAAATCCGTATTCAGAACGTGGTTAACATTTTCTTTAAGTTAATACCAGACATAAATTTTGCCAATTTTGTTAAAGGCTTTGCCTCTCAAATTTTGCCTCCTACCCACTTATTTTTTGTTGGATCATTCCCAAAACTCGCATGCAACGTTTTACGATAATCAGTTGATGAATTCAAAAACTATTGTGAAACACACAAACAGGAGTAGACATATAGACAGACAGAAAAACGATCGAATTAAAACTGAGAGCTTCTTTACATTCTGATTTCTGTTTATTAGACTCGCTCTATCCAAACATTTTTTGTTTCCTTCTTGTTCTGTGGCAACTCGTTTAGGAGACACAAACATCATATGTCCACTGGCTTTTACAGTCCTCTTACAGTTGGAAGAAAACAGTATGAATGTCTGTAATGCATTTCTAGAAAAAGGCGACGGGTTTCATGGAATTATTTATTGAATATTTACTGTAGAGTAATTGCTGTATTCCAACTGGCGACTTTTATTATTAACTGTGTTTGTGAGTATTGGAAACAATTGTAAAATTGGACAATCGTTATGTGCGAGGATCTTTGTCTAGAAAAGATTTCATTAAACTTTGAGCAATAATGACTCTGATGTACAGTTATTTATTCAAAGATGTAACCCTGTTTTTTTTGTGTAAGAAAAGGGTTACTTAATATTTAAGAGTAGGCTGAAGGCCTAGAAGGAAGCATAAAGTGTGCTGGGTCCTATGAGACGGGACTTGCAATTAATACTCTCTATTAACAATCAAGATAACAACCTTTATTGGGGCCTAGACAATTACACATAATTTAACATACACGATACATATAAATCACAGATACAATTATATTTAATTTTTACAGGCCCTATGGGCAACCTGTAAAATCTCATCAAAATACAATAAGCACCAAAATTACTTAAAAGGCAATTAGCCATAATAATAAGAAAATACAATTTATAAATTTTAAATGCCTGTAAACAGCCTGTATAGTTTTATCAAAATACCATTTATAAATTTAAAATGCCTGTAACCAGCCTGTGTAGTTTTATGGAAATACAATTTATAAATTTGAAATGCCTGTAACCAGCCTGTATAGATTTACCCAAATACAATAACCACCGAAATTACTTAAAAGGAAATGAAAGCTGGACAAGAGCCAGACCCGACATAAGATAACATGTCCGGGAGCATGCATAGATTTGCGCAAACAGGTGACTACCCCTGATTTTAAAATGTAACCTGACCTAATTGCAGATAACGGAAAACTCCCAAACCTTTACGAAATAAAGAAAATAATTATGTTAAAAAAAAACCGAGATTATAATCAATACAAGACCAGCCGGTCCAGATCTACCTGTTACATACTGCACCTACCTACTTAACTAACATACCAGCCCCCCCCCCCCAAACCTCTAGAAACCCATTCAGTACCAAGGTAAAAAAATGTATAGCATAAAAGAAGTTAATGAGCGCTGGACACATGCCAGCGAACGGGCTTACAATTGCTATCGAGACTAATTACATTATCACATTATCAAAGCAAGGTTACATGAAAGTTTGCATGCAAAATTATGTCCAGCAGGGTACGCGCACAATTAAAATGGTTTTAAGCTGTAGTAAGTCAATTAAGTAGAACTTGAGTTTTTGTAGATGATTAACGCCCGATATCTGTTGTTTTATACAGAGGCCAAATTTATTTAAACATTGAATGAATATCACCTGGTTTATGCAGATGATTTCCAGGTGGACTTCTGCCTTGCTGAACAGTCAGTCGGTCATGATAAGGGTGGTTATAGTTGCATCCTTACAGTTTCTTTTCCTCCGGCAGGCGAGAAACGAGGGTCTGTGAGTGTGTGTCGTCCGTTCAGGACATGGTAGATGATGGAATTTTTACCATGCTAGGTCAAGTCTCCGTCGCTCCGGGAGTCCTAGGCATGAATAATAATTAATTCGCTGACAAACTAAATCATTCCCGAGCATAACACACACATGTACGACTGCCTCACCTTGTATTGACAAAATCAAACATGAATCAAACACTTGCCACCATTGACCATTTCCACTGAGTCTTTATAAATAGGTATAACTTTCTTTCTTAAATTAATAATTCACACAAGGCCTCAATACCTCATTATTTGGTATAATTTATAACGCACCCCTACATGCGTATGCAAGGTTAACATTCTTCGACATGTTAAAAGTTTATAATGGACACATGCTCTGACAATCATTTCCTTACAAGTCCCCAGAATTACATAACTTTTACACCCCATTTAACATGGGCAACTACTATTACTAAATACATACGTATAAGGCTGTTTCAGTGGTTAAATAAATCAAGATATATAACAATGAACATACTTTAGGTCACACACACACGAGGCATGCCTATCAAACATTATTCGTTCACATCTACGCCAATTATTGTTTAAATTAGTACTTTTTACAAGCAAATGAATAATATATATATATATATATATATATATATATATATTATTTACTTACCGGAGGTCTGTAAAAGTCTACCTACTCATGATTGGATGTAAAATACAAAAATTAACCAAACTCTGTCTGCCGAAGGAAAAGGGCTGTTACTCTTCCGAAGATGGCGGCCAACTGAACTAATTTTGCCAACAGGAGCTTGAGTCGGGGAACACAATTACCTGCTTCCGCTAACAGATGGCGCGGGTGTGCAGTAACGCAAAACACGGCGCGAGCTGAACATCGTGTAATAATAAATCGCAATTCATACTTACAAATTATATTTTTATACCGTCGCCCGGTTTCTTTGGGAAACCGCGGCACAAAGATCCATGGAAATGTCGTTAACTATATTAAAGACAGAACAAGCAATGGAACGGCAGATGCTACACGCCATTCTCCATTATCAAAAAGTGATTACTATGTACGAGTCGAATTAGAGAACAAAAATTGTGTGTATCGTGGGGGAAAGCCAGAATTGAGAACTTCAGTGCTGAGTGACGAGTAAACTAATTCAAAGTGTAAAACGTTGCCCGTGTATGTTGACGTAAGAGAGATTTTGCTGTAAAAAATTAAGGTTCAATAAGAGTGAACGGAAAAATTAAATGAACGAGAACAAAGTAGCTTCATTGATGTTTTCCTAAACAATTTTGAAAAACGAGATAATCTAAGGTGCCTATACTGTTTTATGAAATTATATTTTATTTTTCTTAGTTGTAATTTTATCAGATCTATTCATATAATTTATTTTACAATATAATACTTGTAGAACAATACTACAGAAGAATCAAAATATAATAGCACTGTACGCGTATTATAAAGTAACCGAGACAATGGAAGCGCATATCTCTAATAAGAACATTTTAATTGTTTTGTAAATGGAATTTCTTCTTAGTTTTCTTTTATATGAAATCATCTTGTACACAGAGTAGGGCCTACTCCAACATAGAATTTTTAGTTGTTACTGTATTTTAGGATCTTCAAAATATGTATTTTATTATTATAATATATGTATTTTATTATAAGAAATTATATTTACAATGAACACAAATAGAATCGTATCACAAGTCGTTTTACTTTTAGTATGCATAGGCTATATATGCAAACAATATTTAAAAAATAATTTTTTCCATTGTAACAATATTATTAACGCAATATTTTGTTGAAAAGTTGAATGTGATAATTGTAATATGTTTACATTATTATATTATATTATATTATATTATATTATATTATATTATATTATATTATATTATATTGTATTGTATTGTATTGTATTGTATTATATTATATTATATTATATTTCATTATATTATATTATATTATATTATATTATATTATATTATATTATATTATATTATATTATATTGTAATTATTATGTTATTATGCGCAGTATAATAAAACAATTGTTTACAAATTATATAATAGCTAAATTACTAAAACGAAGTTTGAAACATTAAAAATCTTCCAGCCAAATACAATATAAAAGCAACAATCGAATTCACGGATTAACTACAAAACGTACAGTGTAAACAAATATACAAAATTATATCGGCTCTTCAAACTCTTTCGACATTTCAAACATATACACAAACATACTTATTGGCGCTTCTATAAGTATTTTTATAAAAGCAGGTGTCACTGATTTTTAATTTTTTGATAATATAGACAATAGGAAAGTTGTGTAAATATATTAAATTATTAACAAACTAAGTACACAAAAGGATTTCAAAAGTATTCAGCTCAATCTCACACATTGTGCCATATTTGTGGCAATGGGGATATTTTGGATAGCTATGTAGGGAAAAGGGTTTGAATGACGTGGCAATACTGCTTTTTCGTTACACTTTTCGTTTCATTTATTTCAGCACACATTTTGTTACATCTATTTCGTTACACATTGAATCAGGTAACTCCCCTAGGAGGTCGATGTGTATGGGAGTGAGACGGGCACCGTAGTTTCGTATATGAAGTTCTCACTTTAAGAAATCAACAGATATAAGAAGGTGAGCTGATGTAAGAAGGTGTACGTGAGTGGAGGGCTGTAGGTGACCACGTGAGACAAATGGATAAATATATACCCACTGGGACCCGAAGATTGTTCAGTAACGTCTTGTCCTCAGTTGGGAAAATTTTAACAAGGTACTTGATAAGAGAAAGAAACCAGACGACATAACATGAACGGCGGGTCAGTGGTGTAACTCCTGGATGGGATCACGGGGATCACCTTTAGCGATGTCCGTAATCACTTAACATAGCTCTATGTCTATGCCAGTTACTTGTGTTAAAATAAGGCTTATAAATAATTGAAGAAGTGCAGAGAACTACAATACTTGCCCAAAAATGTTAGTTTTCTTAATAATTATAGTCACTCAATATTTGCTTAATAACGTACTTACCTATAGACTTAAAAATTCCGTATGGAGAACCGTACATGACTTCCATGTTCTAAGATTTATATTTAAAATCACTTATTTGAATTCTGTTTGATAAGTTCTAAAAAAAATATCCCCATCTTGTAAATCAAGTTTTATGTTTGTCAAATTGAAGTGAAATATTTCCATAGAAACTACGTCTTTATTGCCGATAACGTAGTACACATATAAAAAGTTATCCCCCCCCCCTTCAACTATCATTTTCATTTATAGGAAAAAAACCCTTTAACTACCCTTTTCATTTATAGATATTTCATCTATATTTCTACAGTGGATTATTATGACTTTCTTTTCAGGATACTTTATTTATCAGAGTTAAGTACTTTACTCTTGTTAAAACGTAAAACGTTGTATGTAAACTACCCCTTTCCCTTAACCGATCTTCACCAAAATCAATAGGCGTTGAGTCCTCTACAACTTGGGCACATATGCAAAAATTCATTTTATTCTGTTCGAATTTGCGGGAGCTATCGTTCGCCATAGAAGAAATTCTACACACAGACACACAGAGAGACACAGACACTTTTAGAAAAATTACTTTTCTTCATGTTTTGAGGATAGTACTATCAGAATCAGCCCTTATCTCGAACACGATTTTTTCGCAATCACCACACTTCCATTTCCTTACGGAACATGGAAATAAAAACAGTTACGTACGCGCCACTAACCAAAGGCAGAACCTATTAATCTAGCTTTCATCTTCTTCGTTCACACTCCCCTTTACAAGGTTGTCTATGTTGTGACTCCTGCAGTCTAATAGCTCTATGGTTTAAACCGTCGTCTTTGCACAAGCAAACCAGCAGTTTCTTGACCTTAATTCGAAAAACGAACAGATTTTATTGCTGTATTTCAACGAATTTCTCATTTGTGCTGAAGTCAATTCGCCTTCTAACCCTCATACCGCCCACCACGCCAAGAGCAGCGCTTAGTCATGATGCTGGGAGGGATTAGCGTGGAGAAGACACGCAGAGAGGACAAAGTATGGTTTAAGACGGCAGAGGAGGCTTATAGGTTGAAACAGGCTGACGGAAGAAGAAGATTAAAAACTTATATTAACTTTGCCGGTGAATCCTGATAAAGCTACTTAATTCTAAATCTGTTGAAAGTTTTTTGGAGAAAAAATTTGTTCATATTTTGACTATAAATCCTCTTATATCGGAGAAATTAATAAAGTATTATCAAAAGTAATGCGAACTCGGCGTAGAGCAAGAAACAATGACCCGTTTGTGTGACCCTGACTTTGCTGCTTTGATAAAGACTTCAGTAAAGACTAAAAGTTTGGATGGAAATTACTTTATAATCCCCGCTTTCCCAAAGATCGCATCTAACTTACTGGCACATGAAGTATTGAATTGTTACAACTACCAGTTGAATATACGTATGTATTTGGTAACCCCTCTACTTAGACTGTCTTCATCGTAATATTTTTCGCTTGTCGTTTCGATCTCTAGAATCTGGGATCACCCTGAGAAGACAAAATATCGGTATGGAGAACTATACATTACTTCCATGTTCTAAGATTAATATTTAAAATCATTTTCGAAATGAAATATTTCCGTAGAAACTACTTCTTTCTTCAACCTTAATCTCAGTACTGTGGTCACTAACGTATACCACCTCACATTAGCTCACTCGATTTTCACTGATGATGGCAGTCGATGGCACTGCCGAAACGTCTGGTTTTGCAGAAAACATTGGACAACGGCCAAACAGCCCGGGAAGGAAGTTTAACAACAAACTACTTCTTTGTTGCCGATAACGTAGTACACAAATAAAAAATTATCCCCTCCCCCATCAACTATCATTTTCATTTATTAAAAATTACCCCCTCACCCTTCAACAACCCTTTTCATTTATAGATATTTCATCTACCCTTCTACAATGGATTATTATGAACTTCTTTTCAGAATACTTTTTTTATCAAAATTAAGTACTTACTCCAATTAAAACATAAAACGTTTCAGGTAAACTACCCTTTCCCCGTACCCAGTCTCCACCAAAATCAATAGGCCTTGAGTCCTCTACAACTCAGGCATATATGCAAAAAACCATTTGATTCTGCTTGAATTTGCGGCAGTTATCGTTCGCAAAAAAATTCTACACACAGATGGCACACAGACACACAGACATACACACACACAGAGACACTTTTCGGAAAATGACTTTTCTTCATGTTTTGAGGGTAGTACAATCAGCATCAGCCCTTGTCTCGAACACGATTTTTTCGCCATCACCATACTTCCATTTCCTTATAGAACATGGAAGTAAAACATAAAACAACATACAATAAAAATTTACAAAACAAAATACTGGAAAAGTACAACTAACTATGATTTAAATCCTATCATAACAGTGTAAGCGTTACAAACATTAGGAACAGTATCCAAGATTAATCTACAAAATTCTACAAGATAAAATAAACTTTTCTTACCTGTGAGTGGCGGTTGAAAGACTTAACAACGGCTGGACAGCTGTCTTCTTCCGTATTTATACTCCTGCATATTTTCATATTTTGTCAGTATTTTGTTTTATAGTGTTCTGTTGTAGGCTAAGTTGTTTTGTTTTTTAGTCTCTGAGGACGATGCCAGATTCTATTAACAGAGATCCAAACGTCAAGCGAAAAATATTATATTGCTACGACAAAGAAGTAACGCTCTCGACTTTACGAGAGTTTAGCGCTACGCGTTTCTCGGCTAGTCGAGCAAGTGCAACGTCTCTGTCAAGGCCGTGCACTAAAGTGCCTTCCAGACTGTTCGAGTACTCTTAACCAGACAAATAATGCCGGCACGCCGCCAAAAGAATGGAAAATTATTCTGTAACTTCTGCGGGATTTTAAGGGTCTGCGGCCGGCTTAGAAGTTAGTTACAACTAGCGATATTGTATAGTGCGGATCTAGTGATTGTTGCGGATTAGTGGAAAGAGCCATTTTGTGCTCTACAATTTTGTAGTAGTACTACCAATGAAATAGTAGAGTAACGTTGAATTTTGTATTTTTTCTCATAATTGAGATACGGTATTATTGAAATTTTAAAATTTACGTAATAATAAATGTGCTTCGTTCAAAATAATGAACGAGTTCTGGAGTTCTATTTTAAATGAAAACATAACAATCGTCTTAAAGTTGGAAACATTATTTGCCGGGTTGTTACACCGTGGTCCACCGTTTGTGTTAACAGAAGTTTCGGCCTCACTATCGGGGGCCATCTTCAGCATGGGAAGCAATTGCCACGGTGTCCGCCAGGTAGAGAACTATGTGGTGGAGAACCCTGTGTAGAGAACTGGAGATGGGCTCCTATTGCGGGGCCGAAACGTCTGTAAACACAAACGATGGACCACGGTCTAACAACCCGTAAATACTGTTACCAACGTTTTTGGCGCCGACCGTGACAGTCCTAGAAACTCTATACAATAATCTCCTTTATATTTTCTTCTGTTTATCTCTTTCTCAAATCTATTTAAAACCATTGTTAGAAGTATCATTATTTACGGCTCAGATGTTGTGACGATTTAAATTGTAACAGTAATTGTAAAAAAAGAAAGAATTTTAAAAAGTAAGTTTCCGAGCGAGTAATCAATTTTAAATCTCACTATAATACCTAAAACCCCTGTATGTACTCAGTATGAGAATAAGAAGTAATTAAGAAGTCCAAAGAAAAATTAATAAAAAGACAAATTGTAAATAGTTATTATTGTCATATTTAACCCTTTGCTTGTTATCAGGCGGTGACCTGTTAATTCCGGACTCGACATGTCTTCCGAGTCGTCTGTAATTTAGGATAAGATAAAAATCATAATGTTAATAATTAAAAAATCTGAAGACACAGATAGACGTTAAAATAACTCACTAAAATTGTATATGTTTATTAAGGCATAGTTTTTGTAATTAAAAGTGTTAACATAAATAAAGGTAGGGACTATATTCTCGCGGAGTAGTTGCCCCTCTCTTTTGTTAAGAACCAGTCGAAGCGGGCAGAAAAACTCTCTCTCGCTATGTTGACCTCACACAGTGCAGACGTACGAGCGAAAGCTCTGATAAAATGTTGTTAGTTTGTTTGTTTAATTTAAATGTAGTTTAGTAACTACCACTGCTAAAAGCGTGTGACATGTACCATTAACTATAAATATGTGGTAACAAGAAGAAATAATATGTAACAACAAAAAAGTAATAGTGTCAAGCAAGATGACGACTCTCTTCAAGAAGTAACTCAAATTTCAACATCATTCCTAAAGATGTGATCTGCAGGAACTGCTTAAAGACACGTATACCCGGCAGGAGATGCTGTTTAGGACATCCGAGAATCTGCATATACTTACACCGAAGAAGCTTAAATCTCCTCTGTGAACTTTCGACACCTTATTGACGAACACCCGACCCAGATGATGACGGCGCGTACAAGGATTCCCAAGACGGACACCCCAGGACGAGGTTTCTACATTCCATTCTAAAGGTGACTCGATAGCCTGTCTATCGAGAGTAAATAATATTTCTTTTATGAATTTGCTAACTGCTATAATTTTTTATTGTTTGACTAAGCTTTTCGTCATTACTGACATCTTCAGGTCTTAAACAACGTAGATGTCAGTAATGACGAAAAGCTTAGTCAAACAATAAAAAATTATAGCAGTTAGCAAATTCATAAAAGAAATAGTAAGGATGGCTGCTAATTTAAACAATACGAAGAATAAATAATATTTGTTACACTACACACTTCCAAAAGAGACTTTTCAAAGACAATTAATTTTATGTAAACATTAAAAGAGTAAATCTAAGAGTTTACTGTAAAAAACTCAAACATCATACGTTGTAACGCTTTATATATTAAAATATCTTATTATTATTCCAAGTAATAGTACCATTCTTCAAATGGTTAAAGAAGTCTTGCAAGCTAAGATAATGAATTGAAAATAATTAAAAGTCTTTACTATCAAATACAGAAAGTTAACCCGGATCCGAGGTATAGCAAAATAGAGTCAATTTGATCCCAAAGTTTTATAAAAGAATTTAAATACTTTAGTTTAATTAGTGATGCAATGGGATCTGTTAGTAACAGTTGTTAAATAAAGAGAAGTCGTCTTGTTACACACATAAAATGAGTGCGTAAATCAGTACAATACCTTCCCTTGTTTCCTTACACAGTTAGTAAGTAATTTGTTCAGTTAATTTGATTTTAATACAGTTCGTTACAACGTAGGCAGCCCATGTAATTGGCAGAGGTCAGTTAAGATGGGTTCCCTGGATTTGTAACGCGGCAATATGTTACAAAATTGCGCAACTCTGCTTTAGAAAAAAAAGGAGAGAGATTTATTCGTGTACAGAGTGTCACAAACAAAATTGCGCCACTCTGCTGATTTATATAAAGGTGTTGTAAGCATCGTGACGAAACAAAATTACGCCACTGCTAATTTTTATAAAAGGTATTGTGTTGTTGTTATCTTGTAAGAGTAATTGTGTACAGAGTGACCCAAACAAAATTGCGCCACTCTGTAGCTTTCTTAATTTGTTAGTAAATTAAATAACTCACTGAATGTTACTGATCTATGCACTCAGAGAATGTAAATAATGTAAATTTAATTTTCAAAACATATCTCATATCTTACGTATCTCAAAATACGTAAATGATAGTCAGTAGAAGTTGAAATCTCATTGTATGAAGATATATGCATGTACCTACTTGCATACTTGACTTGTAATGTTTGGTCGACTGAGCAGTTTGTAACAGGTTTGTTTTATGACAATCCAAGACCTGTTGTTTCTTGAATACTCCTGCATAGTATATGTTAGACATACACTAACATATGTGTGTTGTCACCAAACTTTGTTAATAATAATAATGCTCCTGTGTAATATAGACCCAGTTAATTACGTGGAAAGAATTTCGTAATTTAAAATTGTGACAAAAAAATAAATAATTAATTTAGTTGGGGAAAGTATATGAATGAATAGAGTCAAAGTGTTATAAAGGGTAATAGTAGTCTGTAGTGTTGAATAAGATTCACCCTATGCGTGCCAGCTAGCCCCTCTCCGCTAGTTCGGACCTGTTCAGGAAGTAATCGGTGGCATTGTGTAGATAACAATGAGTAAGAGTAAAACCCCCCATTCTCACTGTCACACTCAGCCTACCTTTGTTAACTAAATAAAGAGGGTGAACTACATTCCAGAAAACAGCTGATCGGCTATTTAACATTGAAAAATATGTGTGTGGAATTTCTGTCTCTCCCTTAGAAGAGAAATTGTTCTTTTCTAATGTGTGGAAATTATTTACTTGAGAATTTATCTTATATATGTGTAAATGTGTACAGTATAGTAGTTCAAGTATTTTCCCCGTGACGACAATTAAATAATGTAGTGACTTAATAATAAATTTATTAATAATAAATAAAGTGTGCTAAATAAATATGGTAGTTAGATAGTAAATAGTTCTAGGTGCGTTTCTTAAATCCCCCAAAGTAATTAATAAATAATAAAGAAAGTAATAATAAGTGAATAATAATATTTGATTAAATAATAAGGCTAAATAAATCTTGATGTAAACTAAATTGTGTGAAGCGTAGCAGTGAATAAAAAAAAGAAATAATAAGACAAGCAACGTTGCATAGTGTAAACACCCCGGTGGTGGCCAGTTAGAGGAAATAAAGCGTGTTCAGAATTGTAGTAAGCAGCCACTCACCCTCCCTATTGTGATAAACCGGTGCTAGTGTAAACAATTGAAAACCACCCCTGTGTATGACAATGCATTGTGTAAAGTGTCTCCCCTTCCGCATAGTTTGTTTAAGAATTGTTAGAGAGATAATAAAAGAATTATCTTCGTGAGATTCCGCTTCTCTCAAGTAACCGTAATCTAAAGTGGAGTATGGGATCCTCTTTAGATTACATTAGAAATAAGTTTATGGTATATAATTAAGAGAGAATTATATACATGTAACGTAACAGGTCACAACGGCGCCGACTGAAAAGGGTAATGATAGGGCAGAAAGGTGCCAAAGATCATTAATGAATGCTGAAAGCTAACTTGAGTAGTTAGAGTAAGCTGATGTCAGTCGGGCCACGATGTTGTGAGTTACGGATAAGTAGGGATCTTTCCAATCTAAGGTTTGGAAATTAGTATTAAGATTAAAATATAAGTTAGTACTGTAAGAAGTGAGAAAAAGGGAATTTCACGAAGGCGATCATTTAAATGAACAAGATCATTTAAAGAGAATTAGAGAAAACAAACTGTGCAATAATAATAAATAATACTAATAATAAATAACTTCACACACTGACACCATTCATACTCCAAGCCCCCAGTTAAAAAAAAAAAAAAAAAAAAAAAAAAAAAAAAAAAAAAAAAAAAAAAAAAAAAAAAAAGCTGTAACGTGCAAATTAAGCAGTGGAGTATGTGACGATTTAAATTGTAACAGTAATTGTAAAAAAAGAAAGAATTTTAAAAAGTAAGTTTCCGAGCGAGTAATCAATTTTAAATCTCACTATAATACCTAAAACCCCTGTATGTACTCAGTATGAGAATAAGAAGTAATTAAGAAGTCCAAAGAAAAATTAATAAAAAGACAAATTGTAAATAGTTATTATTGTCATATTTAACCCTTTGCTTGTTATCAGGCGGTGACCTGTTAATTCCGGACTCGACATGTCTTCCGAGTCGTCTGTAATTTAGGATAAGATAAAAATCATAATGTTAATAATTAAAAAATCTGAAGACACAGATAGACTTTAAAATAACTCACTAAAAATTGTATATGTTTATTAAGGCATAGTTTTTGTAATTAAAAGTGTTAACTTAAATAAAGGTAGGGACTATATTCTCGCGGAGTAGTTGCCCCTCTCTTTTGTTAAGAACCAGTCGTAGCGGGCAGAAAAACTCTCTCTCGCTATGTTGACCTCACACAGTGCAGACGTACGAGCGAAAGCTCTGATAAAATGTTGTTAGTTTGTTTGTTTAATTTAAATGTAGTTTAGTAACTACCACTGCTAAAAGCGTGTGACATGTACCATTAACTATAAATATGTGGTAACAAGAAGAAATAATATGTAACAACAAAAAAGTAATAGTGTCAAGCAAGATGACGACTCTCTTCAAGAAGTAACTCAAATTTCAACATCATTCCTAAAGATGTGATCTGCAGGAACTGCTTAAAGACACGTATACCCGGCAGGAGATGCTGTTTAGGACATCCGAGAATCTGCATATACTTACACCGAAGAAGCTTAAATCTCCTCTGTGAACTTTCGACACCTTATTGACGAACACCCGACCCAGATGATGACGGCGCGTACAAGGATTCCCAAGACGGACACCCCAGGACGAGGTTTCTACATTCCATTCTAAAGTGACTCGATAGCCTGTCTATCGAGAGTAAATAATATTTGTTACACTACACACTTCCAAAAGAGACTTTTCAAAGACAATTAATTTTATGTAAACATTAAAAGAGTAAATCTAAGAGTTTACTGTAAAAAACTCAAACATCATACGTTGTAACGCTTTATATATTAAAATATCTTATTATTATTCCAAGTAATAGTACCATTCTTCAAATGGTTAAAGAAGTCTTGCAAGCTAAGATAATGAATTGAAAATAATTAAAAGTCTTTACTATCAAATACAGAAAGTTAACCCGGATCCGAGGTATAGCAAAATAGAGTCAATTTGATCCCAAAGTTTTATAAAAGAATTTAAATACTGTAGTTTAATTAGTGATGCAATGGGATCTGTTAGTAACAGTTGTTAAATAAAGAGAAGTCGTCTTGTTACACACATAAAATGAGTGCGTAAATCAGTACAATACCTTCCCTTGTTTCCTTACACAGTTAGTAAGTAATTTGTTCAGCTAATTTGATTTTAATACAGTTCGTTACAACGTAGGCAGCCCATGTAATTGGCAGAGGTCAGTTAAGATGGGTTCCCTGGATTTGTAACGCGGCAATGACTACCAATAAACACACAAGAACAAAATTAATGACAGCAGAGATGGACTTTTGGAGACGTTCGAAAAGAGTATCCTGACGTGAGAAAATTAAAAATTAAGTCATTAAGTACAGAATGAAAGTGAAAAATTCAATTGTTGATTTTATCGAAACAAAATAATTACAATGGTATGAAAACACGAAAAGAATGACACAGGAAAGATTGCCAAGGAGAGTTATTGGAATGGACCCCACCAGGAAGAAGGAAAAGAGGAAGACCGCCTATCACCTGAATAGAAGAAATGCATATTATATTGAGAAAACGAGAAATTGAAGATCTTTGGATGGACAAGCAGCAGTGAAAGATGAGAATTCAATCAATCCTGTAATATTTTGTTCCGGAAAATGTGTAAACATTGTACAAACGGAATAATAATAATCTCTCTCTCCACTCATCACGTCATACGCGCACAGCAGTCGTTTTCAAAACGACTGTAAATCGTAAATGTTTAAACAGAACGTAGGTTTCATTTCCTTTACTGCACATCTTCCTAAACATATAGTTTATTTCCAGTGAAAAGCGATCCACTTTCATCAAGATGTTTGCTCTGTGAAACTACTGCATTCACAAGAGCACGGGCTCGCATGATCCCATCGAAGCTAGCATTTCGTTTAGTTACTGTATTTCAGTAGCACAACACGGCTGAGCACAACGCACACATGCACACACACACAAACTAGTTTACGTTTCAATTGCACGCATCTCTACCCCGTCGTACGCCTAACATTCAGAATCATATCCTAAAGCGGAAACTTCCGTAACTTTACTCGTAGAATTTTAGTTTTGTATCCTGCCGAGTGTGTTCTGCGGTCTTTAAATTTTTCCACAATATTTCATTTAAATATTATTTCACTTACTTTATAAATTTTCTACTTGTATTATTTAATATCTTAGAAGCAAATAGAAAACAATTAAAGACGTTCATATTATAATCCGTTTATTATAATTATTTATTATTAGTAATTATAAGGCGTTCCATTTCGCGTGGTACCTGAAGGATTAGAAGACTCTTAGTAACACACACACACACACACAAACGCAACTGGCCCGCACGCCTGAGGTATGGATCATCTACTGGGGCGTCCACTACGTAACTGCAACTTTTATAATATGAATTTTTTAACAAACGAGCTTAGCATATTTTGATCTCTATAAACGTTTAAAGAAAACGACACCAAACACGACGTGGTTGTGATATATTTTAGATGTACAACTAAGTCTAATTTAATATTCATTTTGGTTTTAGAAATTAATATTTTCATTATGTTCATACAAATATGTTTATTAACAGAGTTATTTTTAGATATAACAGTTTTAGTGTTTCATAAAAAGATTGTAAATTTGTATTTTTTGATCGTAAATTTGTAATTTTTAATGCTTTGTAATTAACTTTCAATCAAGTATCAATATGATATTTATATTGTAAATATAGTGTGTAAATAGGTAATTGTATGTAATTATATACAGTTGTATAAGTTATTGTATCAATCCATTTTTTCTTTTTCATTGGGATACATTCTTAAATAAAATATTTTTTTATGAATATTATACACAAGACACCATTTGTTATTGTAGAAAAAATACAAATTTTCATATTACCGACGTAATTTTACACCATGAATGTAAATTTTAAATATATTTTTGTTTATAATTATCAACATATAACCAACATACTTATTACTTTATAATAAAATCTTTATCAAGTACTTCAATTCTGCGTTTGCTTTAGAAAACCCTAAATATTTATCGCAATTATGTGAGTTTGGACTCATTTTTCTCACAATTTCACGAAAATTACAAAAAATATTGTTTAATTTAGATTATAAGCTAAATAAAAAATTTTGTAGTTTTGAATTGGACCGTATATACCTGAACTCCTGAACTACTTATACCTGAACCTCCCGGGTCGTGCCTGGCTGGGCCGGGCCTGTTGTGAGTGCGAGTGCGAAAGTATGGGCCATTTAATCCCTTAGGTGCCATCCGGTTTGGAACACCCTATAGTTAATAATTAATTAATAAAAATTTTTTTATTATTCTAGTTGGGACAGACTCGGGTCTACGAAACGACTTGTACATAACAAAATCAGTTTATTAGGTGGAATAATACATTCCACGGCTCACGAGTGGAGACCTGGAATTATGGCCCGGGGGCGACAGGTCTATAGGCCTATCTAATCAATGGTGGTTCCCAACGTCTGTCATTCCCTCATCGGGTCGCCGCGCGCGCTGGGTAAGCAGGAATTTCGCCTGATTGGGCTAAGGTGTGTTGTCCTCAAACGGGAACCACTAGGTAGCGACACTTCTTGTCAAAGCGCAGTGAACCCCCTATTACCGCATACCTTGTCCACCCAGTTACAGATTACACATCCACCATAATAAAGAGAACAGATCAGAAGAGAAACGTATGGAGACTGGGAATCAGGACACTGTATTGTATAAGGCTACGTCAAGGACACACCTTCTTCACTTCAAGGATTAGGTGATATAAACCTGTTCCGGCACCCATCTCATCATCGGACGACCCACGTCTCTTCTACCAATGGCTTTATAGTTCAGTGCCGCTTTCGGCAGTCGATCCTCTGTCATCCTTTCCAGATGATCCCACCATTGTCTTCTGTAAATTGAAATAATTTCAGTTTCGAAGAAACTGCATTTCAGCACTCTGAATCTTGCCCCTTTCCTTTTTCGTTATGACCCACGTCTCATTCGCATAAATGAACGTAGGTATTGTAATTGTCTTATAAAATTTAATCCTTGAGCTGTGTCTTGTTTTATTTCTAAGATTTCTATGAATCGTGGTACAAATATTCCTAAATTTATTTATATTCTCTCTTATATCATATTCAGATTCATAGTTTACTGCATAGCCGAAATATTTGATAAGGCTCACTTGTTCTAAAAGTGCTGTTGTTTATAACTATCTTAGTTCTCACTGGGTCATGGTCACTGGGTTAGTTCACCTTTAAAGATCATGGTTTTGGTCTTTTTTATTGAAATTGTCAGTGAGTACTCTCTTACCACTTCTTGTAATTGAAACATAGCTCTTTGTAAATTATCCTCATTTTCTTGAATAAGAACTATGTCATCCGCATGTAGCAGGAAACCCATACCAATTGATTTGTTAAGCTGTATTCCCGAAGTAACTCTGGATTTTCGTGGTCATGAACACATAATAATGGTAGTTCTGATAGGAAAGTAAAACATAATTTTCTGATATTAGTCGTTTTGGTGTAGGACTATTTGTTATGGAGACTGTGGCTTTAGAAATCGCCTCGGTATATTTTTCTCCCGTCCGCATTCGTAGTGTAAATTGCTTACCAGGCTGTAGACGGTAATTTTCAGCTTACACTGTATTATTTAATCGCATTATTGCACGTGAAAAATTAATGCAATACCATGAAACATTTACTAAATAGATAAATTAAAACAATCTTGAACAGTAGAACGTTTTATCGTTGTATCAGTTCTTTATCAGACAGGTACAGAATGAACCTGCTTTGGGGGAAAACGTGGATAAACATTAACTGAACGTTGGAAGAAAAATGTTGTATAATTTTCAATTGCACGACCGTTCGATAAATAAAGCGAAGAAGCAGTGGCTGGGAAAAGAACTGAAACTTATAAAAACCGAGGTTGTTGAAGGTGAACAAAGCGATGAGATAGCGATGTCGTGAGCGGTATCAGTAGTGGCACCCCAAGCACAGAAGACTCCGTACTCTTTGTCAGTTTCGTCAGTTTCATTTAGCTACTTCTGCAAAAATCGTTGTAAGTATAAAAGAAAGCTTGGAATACTTAATTTCAAGTAGGGAATGGTCGTGTGGGAAAGTCGCTGCGTGGCTCGGGTCTACGGCTTGGAGGTTAGAATGAGAGTTACGCACTGATTACAGACGTCTTTTTCTTTATCACTCTGCCTCACCCATCATAACACATGGTGCCTTACGAGGTGCAGGGCTAAACCAATTTTTGTCTGTGGTACTATCGCAACCTTATGTGCACTCTATGCTAGCTACGACGATGGATGATGGGGCCTTTGTTCGGTTCGTATTCGATGGGGGGGGTGAATTCGCGCCTTTTGCCTGGATAACGAAACGCCACCTCCACGAGGTCCCCGCTGGGAAACGGTATATTTTGTGTGGCATTGCGCGCGGAAGTGCATTATGTTACAAGGCGACAGATCCATTCCTTCCTTCGTCGACGTCGCCATTAGATGCAGGGCAAGGACTTTTCCTACTCTTCCCATGTCTGCCCCCTACGTGCTGCGATGGTGACATACTTCTCTAACACCGAACACGCATGTTCCCTCATCTTCATCATCATCTTCACAACACGGCATAGGCAAGGTGCTGGCTGTTCCGCTTTCAGAAATTCTCTAGCCATCTTTTTCTGGGTCTACCCACACCCTGTGGCTTATAGGTTTGTATTTCCAGACTTTTTTAGCCAGTCTGGAATCTGACATTCTTTCTAAGTGTTCTTTCCGCCGTTATTTGTCATCATCATCATGATCATCATCTTCAAGGATTAAACCAAGGATGGGTTGTTCCGGTCTCAAATAGGCAGAGATTAGAGCTGGTCACTCCAGCACTTCCTCGGACGTCCCGCACCTCTCCGTCCCCTCGGCTTATAGTTCCATAGTTGTTTGGGGATGCGGCAGTCATCCATTCGGCAAAGATGTTTCCACCAATTCAACCGTTACCGGGCAATCCTGTCGAGTATACTCATAATATTCAGTTCCTGCCGTATATTTGTGTTTCTTCTATGATTATGGAGAGTATACCCTGCCACGTGCCTGAGATATCTCATTTCAGTCGTTTGGATGCGACTGGCCTTTCGTTAAAGTCCAATTCTCAAACCCATAAAGAAGTGTGGGAAGAGCCATAACCTTGTAAAATTTTAGGCTTGTTCATTTACTTGCTGACTTAAGGTCCGGCACATAAGGTTGAACTTATGCAACTTATTCACAACGTCGTTGCTTGTATTATAAGACACACTGTAGCCCAGGTATTCAAAATTACTAACTTGTTCCAGGACGGTACCATCTATAACAAGTTTTGTCCCTACGGGATCAGTTTCACCTTGGTCGCCGTTGTTTGTAATGTTTCAATTTACCTCAGTCCGACTGTGTTCTTTGAAAGTTGCGATTAAATTAAATTAATTCCCCATTATAGGGTACCAGCGTATAGTTGGGTAAGTCATGTGGAGGGGCTGCCTCCGTACGGGCCATGACTCCCGGTAATTTTTATTCCGGGTTGATGCCCCAACACGCAACTGCAAAGCAGCGACACAGTGTAATAGGACGCGGTATTACAGCCGACTAAATCCAACTAGATTCCCGCCTGTAACATTCCAAAGATAAGCCGGTCCAGGATCATTTCCCTTACGCCCTAACTCGATACAGGTGGCTGCTGCTGCTCTCCACCAGGAATATTTGTCGACCATGCAGGCTAGATCCGTACAGTTCTGCATCAACAGGGTCAGCTATTGTAGGATGTGGCACTTCACCACACAGTACTGTCTTGGCTAAGGGCTCCTTCGGGAGCTAACATCGCTTCATGAAACCAGTAGCGGAAGACGGTGTAAGTAATTAACTGGCCAAATATATTACGTCAGCTGTTAACGTGGGAAGAAGAAATAACTAAACTAACTAACGAAATAATTGAAACATCAAGAGAATAGTGTGCTACCTAAAAAGAACACAGAAACCTTACAATTCCAATAGTAAATACTACAATGTGTAGTGGCAGCGATTGGGGTACGCTGACCTAGGCCGCGTGTTTATACGTTGATTTAACTACAACGGTAAACATTACAACGCCAAACGGCCTGCGCTATTCAAATACAGTATTTTAATAAGAAGACAAACAGATGCGTATTGAGCGCATTTATACACGACCACGCGCGCGCACTAACAGGGATGTAGCGGCACAAACGGGGGAATAATTTTTGACAACTTCAAGTTTTATAACATGTAGCAAAATTTGATGGTCGATAGGAATTAATTTTAATATTGCCAGGTTGCGGAAATGATAAATGTTACTATCATTTGAAGAACTGTGTTAATATTCAAACTAATTTCCGGGCTATTAGGCCATGATCTAATGCTGTCGGTTGAAACAAATGTTTCGGCTCCAACATTGGAGCCCATCACAGTGTTACGATTTGTAAGGTAACACGTTCGCTGTTCACCAGTTTCCACAGTACTGTGGCAAAAAATTGAAACGTCTAATTGAAAGGACAGCATTGGACACGGCATAATAGGCTGACAATTAGTCAGAATATTGACACATTTGACGCCGGCCGTGAGAGCCAAAGATACTAATAATTGAGGCATTTTTAAAACGGGTAAACTGCCGATAAAAGTGTGTGTGTGTGTGTGTGTGTGTGTGTGTGTGTGTGTGTGTGTGTGTGTGTGTGTGTGTGTGTGTGTGTGTGTGTGTGTGTGTGTGTGTGTGTGTGTGTGTGTGTGTGTGTGTGTGTGTGTGTGTGTGTGTGTGTGTGTGTGTGTGTGTGTGTGTGTGTGTGTGTGTGTGTGTGTGTGTGTGTGTGTGTGTGTGTGTGTGTGTGTGTGTGTGTGTGTGTGTGTGTGTTGAGGGGAGAAGTGTAATTGTGAAGACTCAAATATGGTCTCTCCAGATGGAGAAACACCTGGAATGTGCCAGTTTCTGCTCGTTTATGCTATAAGGTCGTGTCTACTTGTTTACACGTAGCGGTTTGTGACTACGCGTATAGTTTACACTATGGTCCCATAACATTACGAGTACCGTATGTAATATGTCCAACT